>ML107756.1:11208-49901 GCA_003697995.1 Taxidea taxus jeffersonii | reverse complement strand
GAAAACAATGTGAAAGCTGCATACATCTGTACCTCCTAGAACTTATAAGCAATGCACACCTGAGGCAAGTCTGAAGTTGTACTGCTGGTTTCCATATAGAAGGGAGAATGTGAGTGGGTTAAGTCTTGAGAAAGACTGCTGAAATTCATGGCCTCCGCTTCCGACACGCTTTCTAATTTTTCATGAGAAACATCCATTTCAAAATGCACAGGATCTGAAGATGACGACCAAACTTTTTGATAGTCTTTGTTCCTAACTGTTGAATAATGGAAGGCTTCTTTTAAAAAAACGTAATTTTAATGTTTATTAGTATATGCAAACAAAGGGTTCCAGCCCCCTCCCCCAATCCCTCCTTGCATTAAGGAAGCAGCAACACTCCTTGTCTTAAATTTTTAAATGTCCATTATCAGGTTATTAGAAAAATAAAAATTTTCAGTTTGAGTATACCATCGTCACTTCGTGTAGTAGTAAATACTGATTTGAACAAAAACACGTCAATACACATGTGGCTATTATCCAATAATTTCCTAAAAGACCTAGGATATAGAGGATGAAGGGACCCCTCAGTTACTTAAGACATATTTATCAGAGGACTATGGGGTTCCACTATATTACTTACCTGATACTACTATGTCATTATCAAATCAAATCCAACATTGCAAATCAGTTTTCTCCCAAACATCGGAAATCAGTTTTCTCCCACTTTCCCATCCGACACTATTCTCTCGGGCACCTGGACTGGAGAACTTGGGAGACACCTTTGGTATCCTTCTACCTCATCATCTGGGCTATCCAGTTACCAAGTCCTATCCATCTCTCCTTTAACACTGTGTTTTGTAACCCATGCTTTCTTTCCACCTCTTACACCATCACTTCCGATTACACTTTTAGAACTTTGTTCATATGGCACCATCCGTCAGCTGACATTTTAAGTTAAGCTTTCCACTTTCATTCTGTCCTTACCAGATTCATGCCACACTTTAAAAATATTTATTCAGATATTTGGACAGATATTCCACGACAGTCTAACGCTGTTTTAAGAGGGATGCTAAAAAAAAAGTCATTGGGAGTTACTGCCCAATATTCTAGTTTTGTTTTACAATTTTTTCAGTCGTATCACAGACTTTTAAAGTCACTTCTCTTATTTTCCCCTCAAAACAATGCACCAAACTCCTTACGTCTAAAAAGTGTGTTCACTTCCAGGATCCATGGTTTCTTGGATCCGCAGTAAGGATTTCGTTCTTCCTCCCTCCCCGTAGGGTTTTGCGGGAGGAAGACCAACACTTTTAGGGCTCTCCCACCGAAGCCTTTAAAAGAAGACAGGCAGGAGGGCTGGAACGACCCTGTGTGACGTCAGTCCGCCGCACCAGCCAATCTCGGCGGGGAACTGAGCCGCCCGGGCTTCCACGCCCTCGTCCCCGCCCCTCGCCCCCTAGCGCTGGGCTGTGGAGGGCGGGACTTCCGGCTCGGCTGAAACTTCCGGCCGGGCGGGAGTTTCCGGTCGGGGAGACACTGCTTCCTCCCGTTTCAAGTGCGTCTCCTTTTTAGCACGTGGTGCTCGCTTTTAGCTTCGGAGGTTCTGAGTGGTTTGCTAGGCGGGCATTTGCCGAAAGGCGGTTTGATGGGCCGCGGGTAGGACTGTCCCTGTGGGGTTCCTGTTCCAGCGCTGGGAGGACGGCCTCCCCGGCGTCGAGGGTTTGCGCGCTTCCGTCATGGACTACCGGCGGCTGCTGATGAGTCGGGTGGTCCCGGGGCAGTTCGACGACGCGGATGCCTCCGACAGGTGGGCGCGGGTTGGACACTGACTCCGCTGGGATTCTGCTGTCTTCTCTGCCAACCGTCCCCTTGGGCTTCTGAAGGAGACCCGTAGTTGTTCCGCTTCTTTCTCCATCCCGGCCGCGTCTTTTATAACCTGCTTTGCGGCAGAGTTAGCATCGCGGGCACGCACAGTTGGGAAAGCGGTTAGGGAACACAGATTTTTGCTCTTTAACTGTATTCAGCGTTCAGAAATATTTGAGCACCTACTGTGTACCGGGTTCTGTTCTCGGCGTTGGAGATGGTGATGAACAAGACTAATTCCCTAATGTCAATGAATTTTACCTTGTACTTGGGAGGGACTGACAGTTGAGTACCTAGAGATATTTAAAAAAAAAATTAGACACTATGTAAATAATTAAAATCAGTTGGTAGACTAACGACAATGTCAGGAGAGAGTTAAGATCTGAACGACAGAAAGGAACAAATCTCAAGAAGAGCGGAAGGAACAGCAGTTCAGCAAAAGACAACAGTGCAGAGGCCTGACGTTGGTATCGCTCTTGGCTGTGAAGGGAAGATTTAGAGGCCATTGTACCTACAGCACAACAGAAGTGGTTGAGAAGATGGCTAGGTACGATGTAGAAGTGAGAAGGGGCCAGATCGTGTAGAGCTTTGTAAGTGTTGAAGAGCTGAGATATTTAAGTCTTTTTTTTTTTTCAAGAAGTAACATTCTTTTTAATTTAATTTAATTTAATTTATTTATTTGACAGAGATCAGAAGGAGGCAGAGAGAGAAGGGAGGGGGTGTGGGGCTCAGTTCCAGGACCCTGGGATCATGACCCCAGCCAAAGGCAGAGGCTTTAACCCACTGAGCCACCCCCCCCATATTTAAATCTTAATAGACATAGGAGAGATTTTAGCAGGGGCATGACATAATCTGATTTATGATTTAAAAGGAATTACTCTGTTATGGAGAGGATGGTTTTGGAGGGCATGACTGGAAGCAGTTCAAAATTGATAGAGTAGGGGTGCCTGGGTGACTCAGTCAGTTAAGCATCCGGCTCTTGATTTCAGCTCAGGTCATGATCTGAGGGTTGTGAGATGAGTCCTGCATCAGGCTCCACGCTGGGCATGGAGCCTGCTTAAGAGTCTCTCCCTCTCCCTCTGCAACCCCCACCTCCAACTCATGTAAGCTCTCTCTCTTAAAAAAATTTTTTTTTTGACAAAAGTAATTCAGTTCAGACATGATGGAAGCTAGATATAGGGTCACAGGATTATGTTTTAGGTAGAAGTGATAAGATTTGGTGGTGAATTGGATGTGGGCTACGCTGTGAGGCAAAAGGAATTAAGGATAACTCCTACATGAAACATTGAGAGTTTCTTTGGAATTCCAAGAAAACCGTTTTTACTTTGTGTTTACAGTAAGGATTCTTTACATATAGATTTTATTAATCAGTTGGGGAATTTTATCGATAAATATATGTTGATGATTTTCTGTGTGTCAGATCTAACGTTAGTGGGTAGGGATGCATTGATAAACACCACCCTGATTGACACAGGGCTTGCATGGTAGGAGGGGAAACATTAAAGGATTAGACAATTGATATTTGTATTAGAATCGGTTTAGTAGTACAGAGGAAAAAATGGGTGAGGAATAAGGAAGACTTCCATGAGCAAATGATCATTACTGGGAGGTTACATTGGATTTAGCCAGAAAAATAAGATTTTTATTTCAAATTAATTCCAGATTTTTGTTTCCAGATAAGCATATATAAGGCTGTAGGGAAGAAGTAGGAAGGTGAAACACAGCCTAGTGTCGCTGGTGAATAGTTGACAGTAATGAGTGTGCACTGGTTTACCAACCATCACTGGATATTGTGAAGATAAACCAGTGGATTTTAAACATCCTACGAGGCACAAAATGACATTCCAGAATAAAAAATTGTCCAGCCAAGGTTGAGAAGTTCTGGTACAAATGAAGTATAACTTAAACATGCCACTCTAGGTTATTGGCAATTGAAGGATCAAATTAAGGATTGTATTTACAAAGTCATAGTAACTATAAATAGCAGGTGTGTAATTATTATTTTCTTCCCATCCATATTTATGGAGATTTGGAGCCCTGTAAGTTGTGGCTAATTAATCATCAGGATTGATCATCTGAATTTACTAAACTCTTGTCTGACTTTTTAAGCTAGTAGTTCACATTATCAGCTCTTCTATGTGGTTCTGTCTTTGTTCTCTACATGAGAGGTCAAAACTGGTAGTTCCTCTATTGACTATGACCTACGGACACATATTTTGTTTGGTATGCAGTGTTTTGTTCAAATTCAGTGTACCACTTAAGTAGGATTTGCCACAAAAATCCACACTTCTGGCTTCTCTTGAATAACTAAGAAGATACGGTAGCACTTGGTCTGAATTTTCCCATGGCAAGAAAACCATTGGTTATGCTCCCTTTTTACTCTGGACCTGTTCTCTGGTTTGGAGACTCACCACTTCTCATACTGAATTACACGCATACTGCTACTCTCATTTGTGGTGCTTGTGTTGTTCAACATTCCTTCCCCTTCACGAACAAGGGTGATTTAAAGTTCTTTGACAGAAATCTTGATACAGCTCCTTTTGTGGGAGTAGTACTAAGCTCAAGGTAAGGCTGCTTTAGACTTATTCTCAAATTTTGTCAAAAAGCCCTTTTCTCCCCCTCTTAAGCCATGTCTGCAAATGGTTTTCCTAGAGGCATGTCTGGTGTATTGGTCAGAGTCCAGCAGAGAAAGTGACAGCGTAAATCCCAACTTCATCAAGGCAGAAGTGGGTTTCATACCGGATGTATTTCTTAGTAGGACCAGGAGAAGAAGCAAACAATGGGAATGGCACTGTGAGAAACAAATTGATATTGAGTTTATGGGGAAGTATTTTGAAGGAAAACTTTTAGATTTATTGGTATAGATTTAGTCTGTTGTATCACAAATAAATACATGTGTAAATCCAATTAGAGATATGTGTAAACATGCTGAAACATTGTTATTTCTAGTGAAAGCATTGACTTGAAGACCATCAGAGAACAAGATGGTGTTCTGTTTGAAGACCTGCAGAATGTGTCTGAGAAGATGGGAGAAGGTGAGATGGAGGAGGAGGAGGAAGAGGTGGAGTACAATGATGATGATGATGACGACTGGGACTGGGATGATGGAGTTGGGAAACTCACCAAGAGTTACATTTCAAATGCAAGGAGTAACCCCCAGGTATTTTATAAATGATTTTATACATCTGTTACTGTTTATGTTGTCTTTTTTTTCAAAGAACTTTTTGTTCTTCTGGGATTGACTAACTGAAAGATTTCCGTCAGGTTATGTTGCCCTGTAGCCCCAGGTTTTTTGTTTTTTTTGTGTGTTTTTTTTAAAGATTTTATTTATTTATTTGACAGGCAGAGATCACAAGTAGGCAGAGGCAGGCAGAGAGAGAGGAACGGAAGCAGGCTCCCTGCCGAGCAGAGAGCCCAATGTGGGGCTCGATCCCAGGACCCTGGGATCATGATCTGAGCCAAAGGCAGAGTCTTTAACCTACTGAGCCACCCAGGCTCCCTAAGCCCCAGGTTTTAACCATTTACATTCTTCATCCTTCTCGTATTTCTTTTTTTTTTAAATATTTTATTTATTTGACAGATAGAGATCACAAGTAGGCAGAGAGGCAGGCAGAGAGAGAGGAGAAAGCAGGCTCCCTGCGGAGCAGAGAGCCTGATGCGGGGCTCAATCCCAGGACCCTGACCTGAGCCGAGGCAGAGGCTTTAACCCACTGAGCCACCCAGGTGCCCCCCTTTTCGTATTTCTGATAATTTCCTGGATGTAGATTCCTTTCATAATGAATACATTTAAAAAGAGTCATTTAAATTATGACGACGAGCTTTAAAATGTGCATAGGAAAGGATGTAAATAGGCAGTTTACTACAAATGGTTAGGAAGCATGGAGAAAAGAGTTCAACTTGCTTAATAATTAGAGAAATACAGATTAAATATGTAGAGATGCCATTTTTTTTCACCTATGAAACTGACCAAGACCCAAAATTATAATTCCTGATTGAGTAAATAAGCACAGTTAATTCAGATAAACTGGTATGTGATAAAAGGTATTTAAAACGTAAAAGAAGTGCTTTGACTCAGCAGTTCTAGGATTGTGCCAAGAATAATATTAGAAGAATGATCCTCCAGTATTGCTTATAGAGAAACATTGGAAGTAAACTTGGTTAAATTTACTGAGGGACTGATTTCCCTCATGGGATCCCTGATGGGATGTTATGCGACTTTAAGATACATTGTAGTGGAAAGCTATATTAATGACATATGTTTATGATCTACCATCTCTGCTGTGTACAAAATGGAAGTTACCAAACTACATGAAGTCTTCATCTCAACTGGGAGTACTTAATGTTTTAGGAGTTTGCAGAGTCCTAGGATTAGCATGGTACATCTTCCTGGAACATAATGGTTTCTGAAAGAGATGGGAGGAGGAAAAAAGCCAAAATTATTCCTTCGGCTATTAAGACTATTTTGTGGACTAGAATGCTAGCAATTAAAAATAACCAGATGAATTTCGCACTTGTGGTCTTGTTTTGGTAGCTCCTCCATTGATGTATTGGTGAGACACTGAGCTATTTCAACTTAGAGTGTAATCCCTTTAACAAAGCTAGAAATACAAGTAATTATATATCCTTAAATGTTAACTATTGTCTTGGGTGTTGGAAATTATCGGTGATTAAAATTTTACCTTCGTTTTCTTACTGTGAACCTGTATTTAGAAGTGTTTTAAAAATTATATTTAGTAGGAAACTTTAAAGAGGTCTATGCAAACAAGAAACAAGTCAGCCTCACATTTCCAAGTAGAGATAACAGGATTAAGTCAGTAGTTATTATGGGCACTTTTTATCTGTACTATAGTCTCTTATTTATGGGTTCTTTCTTCCCTTTTTGCTATTACTTAAGTTTGTGCATAGTGCCAGTCTTAAGTTATTAAGCCTCATACTTAATCTTTCCCTTTCTTGAGATAGTAGGCCCAAACTGAGATTCTTAGAACCAGTTTCATGTTGGTCTAAACTCTTCTTTATACACTTTGGGTATAAATTAATACTTTCAAATTTTGAATCTATAAAGCAAACAAAAAATGCATTTAATTTTAATTTGTTGTTTATAATAATGAAGAATACATTGT
The DNA here is from genome assembly GCA_003697995.1 of Taxidea taxus jeffersonii. NCBI lineage: Eukaryota > Metazoa > Chordata > Mammalia > Carnivora > Mustelidae > Taxidea > Taxidea taxus. Next base: position 42,942 of record ML107756.1, on the reverse strand, counting down.
AGAGAGGTTAAAAAGAGGCAGAAGGTACAGACTCCTTTAACCACTAATTTTGTCCTATTTCAGATGTCTTTTAAAAATTTCTTATACAAATGTGATTGATTCTTAACCTTTTATTGGGGAACCTTTTATTGGGAACTTTTATTCAAATATTGATGCTTTAATAGTTAACTGTGAGCTAAGGAAAAAGGGATGTGAAAAAGAACCCAAGGTCTTTATTTAAAACTGGTGCATTCAACTCTGAAACTCCTTTCTTCTAGGCAAATCGACAGACTTCCAATTGCAATTCAGCCAAAATGTCTACTCCAGCAGACAAGGTCTTACGAAAATTTGAGAATAAAATTAATCTAGGTAAGTTCGTGAAATTTATTTGGGCTCTGAGGAAGTTCTTCAGAAACCATAGTGTTATAAAATATTATTATATCAAGAGATGAGTGTATTCAGTGTTGTTGCTGGCTGACTAATAACATTTACAGAAGATACAAACTCAGTGACTTAAAAGCCTGGCTTCAGGAAGAGACTTTAGCTTTGGCTTTTTTAGTTCTATTTTCTTCTCTGCTGTAGAGTTATAAAGTTAAAGGTGCCTGCTCAAGTTTTTGTCTGTTTTGTATTAGATTTTATGGTACGATTATCTAATAGTAGGATGTTGAAAATACACTGACCCTTGAACGTGAAAGTTGGGATGCTGACTCCACACAGTTGAAAATCCATGTATAACTTTTGACTCCCCCGAAAACCTCACTACATAAACAGTGGATAGACGCGTAGTTTGTATGTTATATGTGTTATATACTTCATTCTTACAATAAAGGAAACTAGAGCAAAGAAAATGTTAAATCATAAGGAGGAAGAAATACATGTGCGGTCCTATGCTGTGAAAATTCTGCATGTGAGTGAGTGGGCCGGGGCAATTGAAACGCATGTTGTTCAAGAGTCAGCTCTCCTAGAATACAGAACCCAAGTACATTTGGCTTTACTAGACACTCAGCGTAGGCATCAGTCAGTTAGTCAGCTGTTGGATGTTGATTTGAACGACAGCTCTTGAAAAATGCAGGGTCCTTTGTCTTGCAGACGTTGACTCATAAACCTAGCACGTCTCTCATAGCCCATCATTGGCCCGTAATTTAAAATGAAACTTGAAGTTTTTAGCATTAGACTTGGAATTCAAGCAGTTGTGTTTCTGTGTTAGTCGTGTAAAGTATTAACCAGTGTCTGAAATTCAACAGATGCAGGCGAAGTAATTTTGGGGGGGATGCCTGGGTCTGGGTTTCTGTGGCTCAGAAATAATAGCTGTTGTGATGACAGTGACAACACTTGTCACCACGGAGACACAGTGTCTTGCTCATCTCTAAAAACATGGACATTTTTTCAGTATTCAAAGATACGCTCTACACAACAAAATATTTAGAAAATAGGGAAGAGGGAGGAAGTATTTAATTGAGACTGTTGTCTTTTTGACTTAAATGTTGTTTACATTGTGTTTTTTAATTTTCAGATAAGCTAAATGTTACTGATTCTGTCATAAATAAAGTCACCGAAAAGTCTAGACAAAAGGAAGCAGATATGTAAGTAATATTTTAGCTATAAAAGATGCCTGATGGGGACTAATTTGAGACAAATAAAGTAGCATCTTGGTCATATCTTTTGGAAAGGATATTTCTTTGTATACTTAAACCAATTTTTTCCTTTCTTCTTCTTTTTTTTTTTTTTTTAAGATTGTATTTATTTATTCAACTGGCAGAGATCACAAGTAGGCAGAGAGAGAGGAGGAAGCAGGGTCCCTGCTGAGTAGAGAGCCCAGTGCGGGGCTCGATCCCAGGACCCTGAGATCATGACCTGAGCCAAAGGAAGAGGCTTTAATCCACTGAGCCACCCAGGCGCCCCTTTCTTTTCTCCTTTTTTTTTTTTAGCTTAAATGAGGATATCGTTTCCTTTATAACTTGAAAATACTGAGTCTTATGAAATGTATGGTCAAACTGTAATTTTGTGAAATTCACAGATATACTCTCAGGAGGGTAATGGTTTTAAACTAAAGTATAGATTCTAGTTTAAAGTAAAATGTTAGAGTGTGAAAGTATTCCCTTTTAAGAATTTATTAAAATTTCTTCCTTTCCATGAAATATTTTTAAAAATTCAAAGGAAGATTTAAAACTGAATAGTGATATAACTAAAAACAGTTTTTATTTATTCTTCTCGAAATCAGTTGTTTAAGATCTGGCTAACTTCTATGTCCTAGTAACTTTAAGGCATTAACAATATATTGTAGAAAGTGATACTAAGATTATACGACTAATAGTGTTGGAACCAAACTTAAGGAACACTTGGGTGGCTCAGTTACTTAAGTGTCTGACTCTTAATTTTGGCACAGGTTGTGATCTCAGGGTCTTGAGATCGAGCCCCTCATTGGGCTCAGCGGGAGTCTGGTTGCGGAGTCTCTCTCTCTCTTCCTCTGCCCCTCTCCCTGCTTGGCTGTGCATGTACATATGCACTCTCTCCCTCTAAAATAAATCTTAAAAAAAAAAAACTGAACTTAAAAATCAGTGTTCTTCCGGTTTATTGCTATACCTAAGAGATAGTCAGCTTTTCTTTTCTCTTTGTAAAAACTTATTTTGAGAGAGAGAGAGAGTGCGTGCACACCCACTGGAGTGGAGGGAGGGGGGTGAGGGAGAGAGAGAATCTCAAACAGACTCCCAGCTGAGTGCAGAGTGTGGGAGGGTAGGGGGAAGGGGGAGCTCGATCTTACAATCCTGATCATGACCTGAGCTGAAACCAGGAATCCAGCACTCAACTGACTGAGCCACCCAAGCATTCCAAGATGTAAACTTTTTGAGAACTGCCATAATCACTTGTTATTTCATCAAAGTGTTTGTTTGAATCTTTGTTTTTGGATCTTTATGAGTTTAGATGAGTGCTAATAGAGTCACTTAGTGTATGAGCTGAAACCAACCAGAGTTTGCAAGTTAATGTAGAACCCAGTAAATACCTTAAGATGATAAAACTTGTGTCTTTGTAGAAAGGAACTCTAAAGAGAAGGCAGTATCAATGACTTTAATTCTGTATTAATAGAATCATTAAAGATTTAAGGACAGTATTAACAGACTTGGTGTTTTCTCTTTTGCAGCATAGTTCACTTTATCCCAGCTGTTCTTTTTATCTAATCCTTCTGAAATAATGGACAGAAATATGAATGAAATATGCAGATGTGCTCCTTTTGCTCTAGGGAATTGAATTGATGATTAAGGGGACATGAAGGAATCATCACAGAGCAATGAAACTACGATGAGATTATGAAATCTGTTATTAAAGAAACTACCCATATAGGAATTTCAGGGAATGATACATTTGGAAACTTTATTTTGGCTTCTAAATTTTGAATGTCACATACACTTTTTTGGTTTTGCTTAGGTATCGCATCAAAGATAAGGCGGACAGAGCAACTGTGGAACAGGTAAAATTTCACTGTGCTGCAGGCTATTTTATTTTAAGATTGTATTTATTTGAGAGAGAGACAGAGCATGAGCTGGGCAGAGGCAGAGGGAGAAGCAGATTCCCGTGCTGAGCAGGGAGCCCAATGTGGGGCTCGATCCCAGGACCCTGAGATTACGACCTGAGCAGAAGCAGACGCTTAACCGACTGAACCACCCGAGTACCCTGCAAGCTCTCATTTTAAATGAGCATTACTTTTCTCTTGGGTTATAGCTTGCATTCATTCTTCTTGCTTAATGCTAATGTTATCTAAAACTACTCCTTCTTGAAGTTTTAAGTTTAGAAATACACATTTTGCTTTATTTATAATAGGACTGTTAACAGATAAATTAGAGTCATGCCCCACTCTAGCCACCATGCAGTGCTTTCCTCTTCTGTGGGGAAGCAGAATTCATTGTAAGATTGGAATCTTTTGTCTTAAGATCAGCAGGAATTTTTCTGAGCTTTTGCAAATTATAGATGTCTGCCACAAAGGGGGGAATGTGTGTGTGTATATAATTTTCAATTAAAAATTCATTACTTGGTTTAGAAATTACACTTGTTTTTATTCTTTCTATTCAAGAGTGGAGAAGAATTTATTTTCCCGCATGTAGAGAGTTGTGATTGGATGTTAGCATTGGCCCAGATTTTTGATGTTAAAAGGTGATAGAAAGGTCAGAACATTGCTGCAGCCACCTCAAGATTGATTGCTCTGACCTCAAAGCGGACCCTTTGCCTGATTTACTCATCTGTAGCAGAGGTGTACAGACTCCTTCTTTAAAGGGCTAAATAAATACTTTAAGCATTATGGCTCACAGTTCTTTTTTTTTTTTTTCTAAACAACTATTTTTCTTTTAATTTTTTAAAGATTTTAATTATTTATTTGTCAGAGAGAGAGAGAGAGCGCGCACGCAAGTGCACAAGCAGGCAGAGAGTCAGGCAGAGGCGGAGAGAGAAGCAGGCTCCCTGTTGAGCAAGGAGCCCGATGTGGGACTCGATCCCAGGATTGGGATCATGACCTGAGCTGAAGGCAGCGGCTTAACCGACTGAGCCACCCAGGCGTTCTTCTGAACAACTATTTTAAAATGTAAGGACCATTCCTAGCTTGCAGGCTATAGAAAAACAGGCTGTGGCCTGGATTTGACTCATGAGCTATATAGGGTGCTGACCCCTGATTTAAAGTTGCATGTCTGGGACAGCAGCCACAGAGCACTTGAGATGTAGCTAGTCTGAACTGAGATGTGCTGTCACCGTCAATACACTGGACTGTGAAGGCTTGGTGTAAAAAATGCAGTGTTAGGGACGCCTGGGTGGCTCAGTTGGTTAAGCAGCTGCCTTCGGCTCAGGTCATGATCCCAGCGTCCTGGGATCGAGTCCCACATCGGGCTCCTTGCTCGGCAGGGAGCCTGCTCTCCCTCTGCCTCTGCCTGCCACTCTGTCTGCCTGTGCTTGCTTGCTCTCCCTCTCTTTCTGTCAAATAAATAAATAAAATCTTAAAAAAAAAAATGCAGTGTTAAATCTCTCGCTGGTAACTTCTTATACCAATTGTATGTTGAAATTGATAGTTTTAGATATATTGGAGTAAATAAAATAAAGCAAATTTTACCTGCTATTTTTTACTCCTTTTAATGTTACTAGAAAATGTAAACCTGGTTATGTGACTTGTATTATATTCTCTTAGCTAATGTCAGTCTGTGGTCAATTCTGCCTCCCTTTGACTGGTAGGCTTTAATTTCTGTGACTGAACTTGTTGGTTCGTCTCTTGTCTCTCTGGCCTTTGCGTCGCATTTTATTTACTAAAAATCAGAGTGAATAAAAACACCACAGTTGACACTCTCATTGAGTCAGCCAGGATGGCCTGGTACTTAAGTTTTTTCAGGTTATTAATGGTCAGCTGTTTTAATGAGAAATATTTGGTACTGTGTCTCTGAACTCTCTATTTTTTTTTCCATTTTTTTAGGTGTTGGATCCTAGAACACGAATGATATTATTCAAGATGTTGACTAGAGGAATCATATCCGAGATAAATGGCTGCATAAGCACAGGAAAAGAAGTGAGCTTTTCTTTGGATACCTGAATGTTTTCATGTTAGTTTTCTTACTTTAGGTTCCAAGGGGAACTAAGGCACTTAGTACATAAATGGTGCCTTTAAAAAGTAAAGGAAGGAAAAAAAGCACACAGTCAGAATAGCTTATTCTTTCCAAAAACAGCTTTATTAATATTTATGGGTGGGGAGGAAGTTGGTCACACAACTGTGCCTTTTCACCTCTGTCACAATACTGGATCACTGGGTCCAGGGGTACCCAGGGTCAGCGCAGATGGTCTGATTCCTGCAAGCCCGAGTCCTTATTGCACAGTTACTAACGGGGGCAGGGACTTAGTCTGGTTTCTGTGAGTCAATGAATCTCTTTCCCATTTTTTTCTTTGGATATGGAGAAAGACAGACATGGCATTTTTAAATTAGCAACTCATTCTGTGAGAAACACTTCTCAGTAAAACTCAATTTATAAATCAGATGTAAGAGTGTCTTAAAATATTTTTCACCTACTTGAGATATAAAAATGTTTGGAATGGTTTCTTGTATATAAATTGGATCTTACTATATATGTAATTTAGAGCCCTACTTACTGTACCATTTGGTGATGATGTTTTGGAAGATGATGTTTCTCATACATGTTACTTCAGTTCGCTTGACTTCTTTTTTAACTTTTGAGAATAGAATCTAGAGTGAAAAATTGAAATACCACATGTAGCTATTTAGCACAAATGTCCTTTTGTTTTTGATGCAAAATAGGCGAATGTGTACCATGCTAGCACAGCAAATGGAGAGAGCAGAGCAATCAAAATTTACAAAACTTCTATTTTGGTGTTCAAAGATCGGGATAAGTATGTAAGTGGGGAATTCAGGTAAGCTCCGATTCTTTTTCCAGTTGGCCTAATTTCTCTATCCTAAAATACAAACTGGAATAATGGAATGATCGGAATAACAAATATTTTTCTCGTTCAAGATTTCGTCATGGCTATTGTAAAGGAAACCCCAGAAAAATGGTGAAAACCTGGGCAGAAAAAGAAATGAGGAACTTAATCAGGTGATTGTCTCCGGGGTGTGGCTGTGCTGTGTCCGCCATACTGGCCCTCGCTCCTTCCTGCTGGCAAATCCCAGGGTCCAAAAGTAGGGACTCGGAGTCTGTTCATTTCTGTTATAGCACATTCCTGGACACATAAGAACTATCTTGTCTTCTCTGTTTTGGGAACCCATTAAGGAAAAATTCACATTTAGTCAGCAAGGCTGGGTCACTCCAAGCACCTTGGAAGCCATGTGAAAGCATTTAAAATTTGTCCTGAAGATGATAGGGGGCTGTTGCAAGATTTTAAACAGGGAAATGACACAGTGGGGTTTTGAGACTGATTTGTCATTTTTTATAGGCATTGGAGTTTTAAATAGTTTTGTTAGGACCTAAACTCTGTCATGGTTTCCTTTTTCTGATTTCAGTCCAATCTTGGACATATTTATCCATTCTTTGTGCTGACAATTTTATATAAGGTGAGGGTAGCTTATCGAGCTGAGACCAAGTTTTCTCAAAAAATTGAAGTTTTGGGGGGGTCTGGGTGGCTCAGTTGTTTGGTGTCTGCCTTTGGCTCAGGTCGTGATCCTGGCATCCTGGGATCGAGCCCCACATTGGGCTTCCTGCTCGGCAGGGAGCCTGCTTCTCCCTCTCCAGCTCCCCTGTTGCTTCTCTTGCTGTGTGTCTCTCATAAATAAATAAAATCTTAAAAAAATTTTTTTTTTGAAGTTTTTTTTTTCCTCTTTCAAATACTTTTTTAACATTTTATCTGCAGTGCATTAATGACATACATTGGATATTTTAGTATTGAATACTTGTTTTAAAGTACTTTTGAAATCTTCCTGTGTTCAGCTAGCAATTTTGTGTGAGTCCAGCTGTTTTGTTTTGTAAGTAAACTACACCCAGTATGGGTGGGGCTCTAACTCATTACCCCAGGATCAAGAGTCACGTGCTCTACCAACTGAGCCGGCCCGGTGCCCAGAGTCTAACTGTTTGTTTTGTTTTTTTGTTTTTATTTACTTGATAGAGATCACAAGTAGGCAGAGAAGCAGGCAGAGAGAGAGGAGGAAGCAGGCTCCCCGCCGAGCAGAGAGCCCGATGCGGGGCTCGATCCCAGGACCCCGAGATCATGACCTGAGCCGAAGGTAGAGGCTCAACCCACTGAGCCACCCAGGTGCTCCTAACTGTTTTATTAATCACGGTTGAGGCTAATCAACTCAGAAGACAGATCTGCTGTAGTTCACCAATTCCAAGATGCACAATTCACAGTTTCACATCTCTGGAATTGGGCTGAGCCTTAGAGGCTGTGAGATGTAGGTTAATTGCCAGTGTTCTGTCATTCTTGGTTGTGCATCATAGTGCTCCCTAAAATCTCTGGGGTCTTCCAGTTTCTGAAATGCAGTAACACCATTGAGACATGTTGGTGCTGTTTCCTAACAGCCGTATTAATCTTGTGTTCGCTGGGTCACCTTTTCCCTTGTCCTTTTGTCTTTGAATACCGCAGGCTAACCACAGCGCAGATCCCATGCCCGGAACCTATCCTGCTGAGAAGTCATGTTCTTGTCATGGGCTTCATTGGTAAAGATGACATGTGAGTATGTGGAAGGCCTAAGAATTACATGCTCAGAAGTGTATTTTTTTTTTTAATTTTTTTTCGGAAGTGTATTTTTAAGTGCTTTGAATTATCCAATGTAGGACTCTTTCCCATATAAATAGCTCCTTTCATCTTGTAAAATTTTTTTTGTGAATCTTTTCCACTGTACCTGTGCATAGAGTAACTCATTTATTCTACCTTTTTAAGTCCCAGAATGCTTCAGAATAACAAAGTTCACCCTGTTTTTGAGGAATGTTTTACACAGTAAGCTGGGAGAACACCTGTTTCTAGACAACTTTTCGGATTGGCACATCTGTAGTGATATAGTTGTTCAGTGATAAGTTGAAAAGAAGTCCATGTAGCCCTGTGTGGTATAAAGCAAGAAAACTCGTTCTGGGGCATTTTATCTTAGTTCATTTTATTTGTATTCAAGGCCAGCACCACTGCTGAAAAACGTCCAGTTATCAGAATCCAAGGCTCGGGAGTTGTATCTACAGCTCATCCAGTATATGAGAAGAATGTATCAAGATGCCAGACTTGTCCACGCAGATCTCAGTGAATTTAACATGCTGTGAGTGCGTTTTGTCCCTTAGGAACCTCCTGTACAGCACTTCGTGGCCTTCAAGAAAATAAAGTCCAAAGCAAGAAGTCATTTTTATTTTATTTTTAAATTAATTTATTTGAGAGAGAAACAGAGACAGGAAGAACACAAGCAGGGAGGAGAGGGAGAAGCAGACACCCTCCTGAACAGGGAGTCCAAACCGGCCCTCCATCCCAGGACCCTGGGATCACGACTTGAGCCAAAGGCAGATGCTTAATGACTGAGCCACCCAGGCACCCCCAAGAAGTCATTTTTAAATTCTAGAGTTTTCAAGTTGGGTTTCACATGGTCATAGTGTAGGATGTGTTCTGTGCCCTACAGTGGCCTTAGTCACAGAACTGACCATCTGATCCTTAACAGACTTACAGGACTTCGGAGATTGTCTCAGTTTTCATCTCCTGCTAGTCAGAGTGGCCTCTTACCCTTACCCACCTTGTTTGTTCTGTTGGTTATTTCCTTTGCTCTTTTTTTTTTTTTTGTTAGAGAGAGAGTGAGCACAGGCAGACAGAGTGGCAGGCAGTGGCAGAGGGAGAAGCAGGCTCCCCGCCAAGCAAGGAGCCCAATGTGGGGCTCGATCCCAGGATGCTGGGATCATGACCTGAGCCGAAGGCAGCTGCTTAACCAACTGAGCCACCCAAGCATCCCTCCTTTGCTCTTAAGATAGAATTTTTTTGAACAAAAAAAATGCAGGAAAGTAGTCGATCCCAAGTCCCTGCGTGTCTGGCCCACAGGTACCATAGCGGAGGTGTGTACATCATTGATGTTTCTCAGTCTGTAGAGCATGACCACCCACATGCCTTGGAGTTCTTAAGAAAGGACTGTGCCAATGTCAACGGTGAGTGGAAATTGGAATTTCCTACCAAGTTGTTTGTGTCTGTCGGTTCTGCTGATACCAGATCATGGCACTAAATCTATTTCATATAGTGGTACATTTACCATTTGCTGGGAGATGGTATATTTTTATTCTTCTCTTTGTTTCTCCATAAAGTAGTTGGAATAATAATCTTTCCCCTCCTAAGGCTGTACTGTATTTTCCTTCCAACAGATTTCTTTTTGAAGCACAGTGTTGCTGTGATGACTGTACGGGAACTCTTTGAATTTGTCACAGATCCGTCTATTACACATGAGAACATGGATGCTTACCTCTCAAAGGTGAGATGGGGCGAGAAAAGGAAAGAACAGAAAATAGTAATTTGCACTCACGTGGCACTTCTGAGGGACTCCCAAATGCTCAGTGTATGTTCGTTTCAATAGCTTCTTGAGACCTTCTTTTGATTTTACACATAGGGAATCAGAAATACAGTAAAAAGCCAATGGGAAAGCCAGGTTTCTTGACTTGAAGCATTGGGCAAGATCACATATACCACCAAAATTTGTGAATCTTTAATGAGAAACTTGTTTGGCTTCTGGTCTTCCCCTTGTTTCTCAGAGGCCTTTTTGAATCATAGAATTTTTGCAAGTGTGGCAAAATGCACATAGTGTAAAAAGTACCATTGTAACCACGTGTAAGTGTATGGTCCAGTGGCATCACGTACATTCACACTGTTGTGCAACCGTCACCACTGTCCATGTCCAGAACTTTTTCATCTTGTGAAATACAAACTCCATACCCATTAAACGTTAACTCCCCATTTCTCCCTGCCCTCAGCCCCTTCTGCTTTCTGTCTGTGAGGTTACCTACTCTAAGTACCTCCCATAAGTGGAATCATACTGTTTTGTTTCCTTTTTCTGGTTCCTTGTTTCCCTTAGCATAGTGTCCTCAAGATTCATTCATGGTGAACAGCCACACCCTGTGTATCCATCCGTCTGTGAGTGAACACTGAGGGTGCTTCCGTGGGTGTTGCAAATAATGCAGCTGTGAACATGGGTGCACCAGTCTTTCTTCAAGACCCTACTTTCAGTTCCTTTGGGTGACACCCAAAAGTGCAGTTGCTGCATTAGCTAGTAATTCTGTTCTACTTTTTTTGAGAAACTGCCATCCTGTCTTCCTTAGCAATGAAACCATTTTACATTCCAGCCCAACACTGTGCAGATGGTTCCAGTTTCTCCACATACATCCGCACCACGTTCTCCGCTGAGCGGAGAGCCTGATGTGGGGCTCGATCCTAGAACCCTGGGATCATGACCTGAGTGGAAGGCAGAGGCTTTAACCCACTGAGCCACCCAGGCGCCCCAGTACATACTGTTTTTATTCCTAAAATTTTTAGCACTAATTTTAGTGTCTGAATGAAAAAAAACCCTAGTACAGTTCTTTCCTTTTTTCTCTGTATTCCAAGTAGAGAACAAATCTCCAGTTTTCCAAGCCCAGAGACTCTCATAGAATCTTTGTCACCTTAGCTGTAGCCACTGCTCAAAGAGATTCCTTTGGCAGTTTATTTTTCTGCAGCATTAGACACACATGCTCAAAACTAGAGGACAGTCCACTTTTCCTCTTTGATTCCCTTCGTGGAATTCCCTGCTATGGAATTAAAGGGTGGTTCTTCCATTCTTTGGGTCTCAGTTGTCCTTTAGTAAATATTTTGCTAATCATCTAAAAATTAGGAAGAGTAGGATCTTGAATTCAACCCCCACACTGGGCGTGGAGCCTTTAAAAAAAAAAAAATTAGGAGCGCCTGGGTGGCTCAGTCGGTTGAGCATCTGCCTTCAGCTCAGGTCGTGATCCCAGGGTCCCTGCTCAGCAGGGAGTTTGCTTCTCCCTTTTCTTTCGCCCCTCCCCCTGCACTCTCTCTCAAATGAATAAAACCTTTAAAAAAATATTAGGAAAAGCTGTTTTAGTCTTGAGGAAAGGGGTGGGTATTCCCCAAGGCTAAGTAGTTTGATTTATGCTGTTACCTTTGAGCTGAGAGCAGGTGAGGTCTGACAGAGAGAGCTAACCTGTATCACCCCAGGCCTCGGAGTCCTTTTTCTCAGAAGTGAGAGGTGAAACTGATAAAGATGAGAGCAGGTTTGTACTAAAACTCAGAAATGGATGCATCTTCTCTAGGTGGAATATAAAGGAAAGTAACTTTTGATTTCTTTCCAAGGCCATGGAAATAGCATCTCAAAGGACCAAGGAAGAACGGTCCAGCCAAGATCATGTGGATGAAGAGGTAAGATGGATTATCTATCCATAGCCGCAGGAAACACTTTTTTGAGTTTTTGTTTTTTAAGGACATACTAGGTCATGAACCTGATTTTAAGAGAGAAGCAGTTTTCAGATGATGAGAATATTTCCTTGTACATGATTGAACAGAGCCAAATTGGATAAATTACATTTCATTACATCATTCCACTCAGCAGCCTGTTAGCACATTGTCCTAGATGGCGAGCTTTACTTACTTGTTTGAAGAAAAGTTTATGCACGGTATTGTATTACTTTCAGATGTGCAGCATGGTGATCAGCGTTTATGTACATTACTGAGTAGTCTAGTTACCATCTGTCACCATATATATTATTATAATGTTGCTGGCTATATTCCCTATGCTGTATTTTAAATACCTGTGATTTATTTATCTTAAACCTAGAAGTTTATACTCTTAATCTCCTCCTCATTCCTCCATCCTCTCCCCATCTGGCACCCACCAGTTCTCTGTTTTTATGAGTCTGTTTCTGTTTTGTTTGTTCATTTGTTTTTTTTTTAAGATTTTATTTATTTATTTGACAGATCACAAGTAGGCAGAGAGGCAGGCAGAGAGAGAGAGAGGAGGAAGCAGGCTCCCTGCTGAGCAGAGAGCCCGATGCCGGACTCAGTCCCAGGACCCTGAGATCATGACCTGAGCCGAAGGCAGTGGCCTAACCCACTGAGCCACCCAGGCGCCCCTGTTCTTTTTTTTTTAAAGAGTCCACATATAAGTGAAATCATATAGTATTTGCCTTTCTCAGTCTTATTTCACTAAACATAATACCCTTGAGGTCCATCCATGTTGTCACAAATGGCAAGATTTCACTCTTCTTTAAGACTGAGTAATGTTTTAATGTGTGTGTGTGTATACACACACACATTTTATATACATGTATATATATACACACATATATATACACACACACACATTTTCTTTATTAATTGGCTCTTAGTGTGCTTCTTCCTTACTTTGACTATTGTAAATAATACTGCAGTGAACATAGGGGTGCATGTATCTCTTCAAATTAGTATTTTTGTTTTCTCTGGATAAACACCCAGAAATAGAATTGCTGAATCTCGTGATTTTTGACTTATTATCAAAAATCCTCAGACTGTTGTATGATGGATGAATATAAGGCACCCTGTATTTATCAGCACTTATGAATCCTTCTCACTATAGTAGGTGATGTTTCCATGTAAGAACATGTTCCTTTGTAAGGCATGGCCAGGGGCAGTACTTGCTAACTGCAGCTCCATTCCCTTCTTTCCCACTCAAAAGCTTTTGGGAATGCAAACAAGGGGAAAGAGGGCACTTGAAATCATTTCACTTTTTTTTTTTTTTAAATTAATTAATTTATTTATTTGACAGAGAGAGATCACAAGTAGGCAGAGAGGCAGGCAGAGTGAGAGGAGGAAGCAGGCTCCCTGCAGAGCAGAGAGCCCGATGCGGGGCTCGATCCCAGGACTCTGAGACCATGACCTGAGCTGAAGGCAGAGGCTTAACCCACTGAGCCACCCAGGGGCCCCTCATTTCACATTTTATCATTAGTAACAAAGTCCTTTCCGGATGCCACACAGCAACGCCACTGTGTGCAGAGAGCCTGGTTGAGAATCAGTGCTATAGATGGTGACAGACTGCCCTGACAGGATCGGGAAGGGATGCACAGGGAACGAGAGAAGCATGTGAATAACCATTTTGATTTTCCTTTTCTCTATTAGGTGTTTAAGCGAGCCTATATTCCTAGAACTTTGAATGAAGTAAAGAATTATGAAAGGGATATGGATATAATGATGAAGTTGAAGGAAGAGGACATGGCCATGAATGCTCAACAAGACAATGTGAGTAGCTTGGTTTGTAGCTTGATTTATAGAGGAAGCTCCTGTCCCATACCTGCCATCGTGAAGTTGGCTTCTGGTCTTCTGAGATGGCTGATCCCTTTGCATTAAGTCCTCTGTGCACATTGGATGTACAGGGAATTCACTGGTATTTGTGAAAGAAAATGGCACATTTGAGTCCAACAGACTGTATTTGCAGAAAATGGAAGATTTGTGTAAAGTCTGGGCTGTAAATAATTATTACACTAACATTAACATACATATTTCAAGGTCTACATTTTTTCCTGTGGAAAGGCCAGATAGTAAATATTTTAGACTTTGCAGGCTAAGAAGCAAAATTGAGGCCATTATATAGGTCATTATAAAATAAGAAAAAAAATTTTCTCCCAAGTTTTTATTGATGAAATTAAAAGCCCTTTAATAATAATCGAATACAGCTTTTCATGATTGCTAATACTGAGAGAAGAATGGAGTTATTTTGGGGAGGAGAATACATTCCATTGAATTGAGAATCAAAGTTAGAGTTTTCTATTATAAAATTGGTTGCAGAGATTCATTTGTAAAAACTGCCAGGCTGTGGGTGGGTTGTGGGCCAGAGGTTGCTCATGCCTGTATGCTTGGTGGGCAAGAAGGATATACCACGCTATAAACTTGCTGTGTTAGCCAGGGGATAAATTTAAGCACCTTTTAATAATCACAGAAGATTATGAGCCCACAGTATTCACTTTAATATTACAATGAGTGTTTTTCACTGTCTAGCTTTATGTTGATTCTTCTTTTTGTCTTTCTCGTTATAAGATTCTGTACCAGACCGTTACAGGATTGAAGAAAGATCTGTCTGGAGTTCAGAAGGTATAAGAACTTGTGTTGGTGCTCATTTACATAAATACCCTTTGGAAGCATATAAAACCTGCTGCATACTAGAATTAAACTAACAGGGGCGCCTGGATGGCTCAGTTGTTAAGCCTCTGCCTTCAGCTCAGGTCATGATCCCAGGGTCCTGGTATCGAGCCCCACATTGGGCTCTCTGCTCAGCAGGGAGCCCGCTTCCCCCAACTTCTCTCTGCCTGCCTCTCTGCCTACTTGTGATCTCGGTCTGTTAAATAAATAAAATCTTTAAAAAAAAAAGAGAATTAAACTAACAATATTACTAGTATAGATACTTTCAAAGTTTATGGGCATTTGCAGAAATGCTATATTTGTGTTCACTTTTTTTTAACTGTAAAAGTGAATTATAGGAATTTGTGGTTTATTTCTGCCTCTCAATCGTTCTGTTGTTGTTGCTGAGGCATCAGTACTTTTTATATCCTGGTCTTTATTTATGGAGTTTTTAATGATAACCAGGGGTTTCTTGATGTTTTCAGAGTTAACAACAACAAGGGAATCTGGTCTCCTGCTAGTATAAAACCTGTTGCAGACCATTCTCACGGGTTTAGCAGTCTTACAGTTCTGGATTCCTGTAGTGTTTTTTCTGGAAACAATTTTGTTTTGTTTTACATTTTTAGAATGGTGTGGGTTAACTCTAACATAAGCAAAAATAAAGGCACTCTTTGTTTATTTTAATGTTTTGTTTTGTTTTTAAATAGGCTCCACGTGGGGTGCCTTGCCCACGTGGTTCAATTGGTTAAGCAGCTGCCTTCGGCTCAGGTCATGATCCCAGGGTTCTGGAATCAACTCCCATGTTGGGTTCCCTGCTCAGCAGGGAGCCTGCTTCTCCCTCTGACTCTGCCCCTCCCTTCACAACCTTCCCCTGCTTATGCTCATTCTCTTTCTCTCTCTCTCTCCCAAGTAAATAAAATCTTTTAAAGATTTCTTTAAATCTTTTAAAGTCTTTCTTTAGGAAAGACTTTCTTTAAGTCTTTCTTTTTTTTAAGAATTAAGAAAGTCCACACCCAGTGTGGAGCCCTGTGTGGGGCTTGAACTCAACTGAGATCAAAACCTGAGCTGCGATCAAGAGGCAGACATCTAACTGACTCAGCCATCCAGGTGAATCTATTTTAATGTTCTTAATTAAAGGCTTAAATGTGAAGGATCATAGTTTGCTTTTCGAAAATTTACTGTGTCTTTGTTTTTGGAAGAATTGAATTAGGAAAACTCACGCGTTCAGTACGTGTTACTTCTAGTAAGTGCTATGAGGCAGTCATGCCTTGAATTCCAGCCCATGAAGGTTTTGTGAAAACTGGCTAGAAAACCTTTCTGTACAATTGCCTTTTAAAGATCATTTTTTCTTATGAAAGGAAAATCTCCTATTTTTTAAAAAATTGGTTCCTGCTTGTTTAAAAACTGCTAAACTTCCTTGGGGAGAAAAAGCACAAATTTCTTTTGTTTAAATATTCTTTTCCCTCTTGATTGGATTAATAGTAAGTGTTGCTTGAAATTCAGTTCATAGGAAAACAGCTGTGAAGTTATCCAAATAAATCTTTATTTCTTCACTTCTATCTGTATTTCTCATCCTTCCAACCCCAGCTCAGTTCTGCCGGTGATCTGGGTCATCCCGTGAAGCCCCGGTTCCTTCAACTGGGTGTGTTCTGGAGCCTCTCACTCGATGTTAGCTTCCTCGCTTCCTCTCTGATGTCGATTCTGTTGTTCTCGATTTTTCGGTACAGGATGTGGTTGTTCACCGTATACCTGGAAGGCTGAAAAATCTGAATTCTAGCATTAACGCATTTGACAATAGTGGTTTAGAATAACAAGGTTTTGTGATATTTTCAAGGTTCCTGCACTTCTAGACAATCAGGCTAAGGAAGAGGCTTGTTCTGATTCAGAAGATGCTGGAAGCTCTGAGTGTTCTGACACAGACGCTGAGGAGCAGGAAGACCAGACGTGCTCCAGGAAACCCACTGCTGACATTGAAGTTGATAAAAAGGTGAGCCGAGGACGCAAATTCTCTTGTTTTTCAGCATGGCAGCAAAGCGGTTTTCGCTTCTCTGTGCTCAAGATTATAATGGCTGGAAACATTATTGATCAGTAAGTACTTGTAGTTCTATTTCTACGCGTGAACATTGCCTTTGGAGGTCACATTGTGTGGAGATTGGGCTTCAGTTAGGAGCTCCCCGGGCACTGCCTAGAGAGAGGACACACTGAATTCATTGATTAGAAATGATTGTCATTCACTTGAAACACAGCTGATGTTGAAGTTGTCCCATGGTGAAATACTGAAGGGCCATTTCACAGGGGATTTGCAATTAAGCCGGTGTTTCCAGAATCTAAAAGGCTGATTCCACTTTTAGCCATCAGCATGAGACAAATGATACATGATTGTTCTCTAAATGTTACTGTTCATTCTTAGCTTAAGCCTTTAAACCCTGCAATGTTCTGGTCCCTAAAACTTCTGAGAGACATATCCAAGCTAATGCACACATTTTCTCTCTTTGTTTACTGCAAATACTTTGTCTCTTTCCAACCTTTATTTCTGTTAGAATATGAAACTTGTGAAGAAATAGTTGCAAACATTTAATAGTCCTCCCAGATGTTTCTGTTTGGCACTCTTCAAATTTCTGTTAAGAAACCCTAGAGACAATTTGGAACCAAATTGTACCACCCCATCCTAACCACCTTTATCCTTTCATATAAATTTTCTTACTTAGTTGCAATAGTAAAATGAATACTGTTGAGTGAAATCTGCAGGTTTCTTTATTTTGTTTTGTTTTGTTTTGTTTTACAGGAAAGAAAAAAGATGGTCAAGGAAGCCCAGAGAGAGAAAAGAAAAAACAAAATTCCAAAGCATGTGAAAAAAAGAAAGGAGAAGACAGCCAAGATGAAAAAGGGCAAATAGAACGAGAACTCGAGACATAGAATAATCTTCCATCAGTCGCTTTTCCTGTCCGCGCGGTGAGCTGCGTCTGGACGGGGTTCTCACGGTGTGTCGTGAAGACGGGGTCACGTGTTCTCATGTAATCATGTAACAAGCTCTAAGCTCTCCTGTCTAGAGCCACTCACTGCCTCCGGGTGGTACTGACAGAGGATTTATTTAAACTACTATTTTAATGAAGAACTTTATACAGTTTTATTTTTATATATATTTTTTTCTCCTGTAATATGTTTTTGGAAGCAACATGAATGTTTGAATGTGATCAACATCCATAGTCTTAATGTAAACGTAAAGGCACTCTGGACAGACCTGGGTGGATTGTTTCTGCTTTGCTCGTACTTACCAGAGACCCATCTGAAATCCTCTGATCCCAGAGCCACAGTTTCTGTAGAAGAGAGTTTGGCTTCTAAGAGGATTCAGTTGGCTCTTGATGTCATCATCCACTGGGACTCTGTGCTGTCGCTGCTGGTTTGGGATGCCCTTACTCTTCGTCTTTATTACTCTCTTGAGTGAAGACATCGCAGTCCATGAGCTATTTCACATTCGGCTCTTTGGCCTGTTCGCTCAGTCATCGAATATTTGAGTGTTTTAGGTGCTAGGGATACAGCAGGAAACAAAACTGAAAAATTACCACCTTCAGGTACTTTACATTTTGAAAGCAAGACATTCAACAGATAAGTAAAAAAACAGTGTATCAGTAGGTGGTAAGTTCTGTGGTGAGAAATAATGCTGAACAGAGAGAATGCCTGGGGAGGTGGGATTTTGCAGTTGAAAAACAGGCCACACCGAGCAGCTACATTCGAGCCAATACTTGAAGAACGTGAGTCATGTGTGTGTCAGGAGAGAAGCGCATTCTGGGCAAAGCAAACAGCAAGTGTGAAGCCCCCGAGGCAGAAGTATGCCTGAAATGTTCCAGAAACAAGAGCTTCCCATAACCGAGAAAGAGATCAGGTGGTGCGAGGCTATTAGAGGGTTTCGAGCAGAGGAATGATATGCTCTGACTTGCGTTTTGGAAGGCTCTTGCTCTCTCTGGCCTTGGTGGGGACCTGAGTCGGAAGTAAGGGTGGGAGAGCAGGGGTCGGTTACTGTAGTAACCCACGTGAGAGCTGGTGATGGCTCGTTTCTCACACAGTAGCAGCAGACACGACAGTAGTGGGATTCTAGGTTTAACAGAGTGGAGCCAACTGGATGCGCTAAGGGAATATGGGAGGCGTATGACTGGGATGGTTTCAGGGTTTATGACCCAAGCGACTGCGAGACTACAGCAGTTGTCACTTCCGGTGCTGGGAAGCTATGTGGCTGGAGCAGGATTGGCGGTAAGCTTCCATTGCAGTAAAGCACGGAAGTCCAAAGAAATGATCGACTTTTAATTTTTCTTACCTATATTTTCTATTGGGAATGCCTACTTTAGCCCTTGCGTCAGAAACAGTTGCTACAAATAAATTCAGTTTCCCTGAAACTGAAGCTTGCACCTGGTTGTTTTAGGGTTGGGAGGCTGCTAGGGGAGGGCGGGGCACAGTCAGCTGAGCTTTTAAAATTTTAGGTCGTATTTATTATGTTCATATTTTCCTCCCCTCCTGACTTTAAAAAAGTTAAAAATCCAAAATGTAACTTCAGTGAACTACAACAGCAGCCCCTCTGAAATAGTCTACAGTTAGCCAGAGAGAAACCGACTTAGCAGTTCTGTATGCACTTGGGGATTTTATCTTCAGGATCTTCCCTTTCTTGCATGTGTTTGATCTTACCCTCGGACAGGGTGTGTTTGGGGGGTCAGGCTCCTCAGTGTTCTCTTTTGCTGGATCTAATGCGGTTACAAAGTTTGTAATCAGTGTCTCCTGGGTAGAAGTAGTGTCAGCAAGATAACAGGAATGATACATTCTCATTGGCATTGCTGCGGGGAGGAGGTGGCTTGTAAGACCCCAAAATTTGGGACTGTTGGGGGATTCTAATTTGAGGAACAGTCTTCTGATAACTGTCTTGCTGATAGGCTGTTTCCTTGTTTGGATTCAGGGCTGCAGGCTGTACTAACCAGTAACCACTGCTGATATTCCTGGCAAACTTGTTTGAAACCATGTTTCCCTGTTCCTGTCTTTTTCACCCGAAGGCTTGGAAGAAGGAGCCTATTCTTAAGCAAACTTAGAGGGCTACTTGCTGACTTTGACTGCAGTTGAATTTTGAGTGCTTGGCAGGTTTGAAGTGCCCATGGATTCATTATTGGTACAGTTACTTTCCTTCTGGGGAGGTGGGGTTTGGGTCTTCACTCAAAGGCTGGGACGTACTTTGTCGGTTGTTGATGTGTCTGATTTCCTGTCCTATTTTGTTGATACTTAATCCTTCCACCTAATGTGTTTTTGTTTACTGTGAGAAATTGGGGTCATTCCTTTAAAGCACAGAATCACAGCTCCCGCCTGTGCCACTCTAGTTGTCCTTTTTCCTTTGCTAAAGCAATTTGGGCACAGAACTTCTACCGGCCCAGCATCTGGGCGTGGCCTTACAGCGAAGAGACATGGACTATGGCAGCTGTTTGCCTCAGTCTGACCAAATGGGAACCCAGGGTTCTGGGCTGCTGTCAGGTTTCCTTTTGCTTTATCTCTACTTGATGGAGATGGACTTGAGAGGTTGGAAAACTCTGTGGTTTGATACTAAGTTGTTTGAGACCATCTCTTCTCATGAATGTCCTGTTGAATTCAGTGCAAGCAGCTTGCTGTTTCTTGGTAGCAGGCCCATCCTATTTTGTGGCTGTGATTTCATTAATCTTTTGGCTCAGAAAATGAAGAGTTGAAAAA
Organism: Taxidea taxus jeffersonii; assembly: GCA_003697995.1. Taxonomy (NCBI): domain Eukaryota; kingdom Metazoa; phylum Chordata; class Mammalia; order Carnivora; family Mustelidae; genus Taxidea; species Taxidea taxus. The sequence goes on along the minus strand of ML107756.1, from coordinate 22,686 downwards.
AAATTCTTCTAAAAGCTGGTAAAAGTTCAGTTTCATGATAAATGTCTTGACTCCAAATGGGGACATTAAAATCCTTTCATTTTCAAAAGCTTGACAGGTTCTCTAAGTTTTCGTTATCTGTACGTAGTAAGTAGAGACCATGTCCATTCAGAGCTCTGCCTTGATTTGTGGGGGTCAGTTTTTGATGATGAAAGAGTTGCATGGATCAGCAGCTTCTCAAAGTTTAGTTTTCTAGGAAGATTTTTGGTGACTACATCAAATGGACACAGTTTTCAACCCTGGGCGATCAGAAAGCAGGAGCTCTTTATGTTCTGTCTCCAATCAGATTAAGTTATCACACTCCCTACATTTGGCTTGCAGTTTTTAGCTTCCATAGCCTTCGAGTTTATGTTGCCTTGGATAAAAAGTCTTTTTTATAAATGTCCCAGGGAGGGACGCCAGGGTGGCTCAGTTGGTTAAGCATCTGCCTTTGGCTCAGATCTTTTTTTTTTTTTTAAGATTTTATTTATTTATTTATTTTACAGTGATCACAAGTAGGACCCTCGACCCCAGGACCCCAGGATCATGACCTGAGCCGAAGGCAGAGGCTTAACCCACTGAGCCACCCAGGCGCCCCTTTGGCTCAGATCTTGATCTCAGGTTCCTAAGATTGAATCCCACATTGGGCTCCTTTTCTCAGCAGGGAGCCTGCTTCTCCCTCTGCCTGCCCCTCCCTCTGCTTGTGCTCGCTCTCTCTCTCTCTCTCTCTCTGACAGATAAATAAAATTTAAAAAAAATTGCCCTGGGGGAAATTGTAGTACAGGATATCATATCATTTAAGCTAGTTTCCAAAGGAGAAGATGCTTTTTTTGCTTCTGTGTCCTCCAGAGATCTCAGTCCCCATTGACAGTGGTGTGGAAACCTCTGGACTTGAATTTGGGGAACCAAAACTTCAATTGGTGGAATTCTTGACTGGTTTTTGGCTTTCCTTTCCTTCATTTTCTGCGTCCCTCCATATCCTGCTTTGAGTGCTGGCAGACCATGATTATGAGCAGGTGGCTTTCCATGGCTAGTCTAATCACACAGCCTTATCCTTGTCCTCAGGGTTTTTTTTTCCCCCCAGAATAGTAAGGGGTCATTTAATGTGCGAGCAGAGCTGTCTAGCTCTCTAGAGAGGTTTCCATGTCTCATTAGTGCTACTTAGTAATTTTGTCTAAAGGCTGGCCAACTTCATCTACTTTGGGCGAAATTTTAGTCTTTACAAATCCTGTATGTGAATGTCATGGGGTTCTACATTTGTCGGTGAAAAAAGTGATAGGTCCTTGGGGCCAAAGAATCGTTGGAATCAGGATGCTGGAGTGCAGAAGCTGGAAAGAGAGGAGGTGAGATAATGGGATACTGAAGGTCATGCTCGTGGAGGGTTGCCCTTGGTGTAATATCTGTCGGTGGCTGCAGGAAGGGCACAGACAAGAGCACTGAAGGCTGGAAGGTCAAGGACCTGAGGCCAGGGCTTGTCAGGACCATCTGTGTTAGGACAGGCCTTGCTTTAGAGCATCGGTAAGGGCCCTGTTTGAATCCTCACGGTGAGAAGGGAAGTGGGCCGGGAGGGGGTGGCATCAGTGCCTGCCCCCTGGAGGTGAGTGGTGCCTGATGACCTGAGATTCAGGATGGCAGGGCAGGCAGTGCCCTCAGGAGAGCTGGAGTATAAATGGGATAAGGAAGAGGGAACCTGCAGAGAAGACACTGAGGACACAGGGCTTTTTGCTGGTGTCTGACCAGGAGTTCCAAAAGGCCCCATGGGAGTATTTCAGGACTCAGGTGTGAAGGGATCTCTTTGAGCTCAGGTGCAGGGCCCTTGGTGGCATTGGTGGCTTCAGGTTCTCATAACCTGCTCCATTAAGTAGGCAAATGCCGTGACTATGGTGGGGACAGTAGCTGTCCCCACCTCACAGAGTTCATGTGAAGGACGCTGAGGAGAGCTGCAGGAAGCTTGGGGAGGCTGAGATCCACGCCTCAGTCCCTGGAAAGGGAGCAGCCAGGCACGTGGGGGCTTCTGTTGTGCTGTAGGGAGAAGCACACATGACCACCTGTGAACTCCCTTGCTTCCTGCAGAAGCCACTGAACCTGATAATCCAGGGAGCCTCCAGATGTGATCAGCAGTGACAGGAAATACACTGCACACAGGGACGGGATAATTGATGCTGGGAGGAATCGGTCCACCAAATCCAAGTCAGAAGGTCTGTCTCGGAAAAAGGAAGAGCTATTGTAAAATGTGAAAGCAGTCGAAGAGACATGTGTCCCAGTGCTGGGGACTTCGTTTGGATCCAGATTAGACCAAACCAGTTGTAAAAAAATGGATTTTGGGGGACGCCCGGGTGGCTCAGTTGGTTAAACGTCTGCCTTTGGCTCAGGTCGTGATGTCGGGGTCCTGGGATCAAGCCCCACATCAGGCTCCTTGCTCAGTGGGGAGTCTGCTTCTCCCTCTTCTTGCCTCTCTCTATTCTCTCTCTCTCTCTCTGACAAATAAAATCTTTTTTAAAAATGAACTTTTCTTTTCATTAGATAAAAAATTTAAAATGGAGTGGGACGCCAATGGAGTGGCTCTGTTGGTTAAGCAGCTGCCTTCGGCTCAGGTCATGATCCCAGCGTCCTGGGATCGAGTCCCACATCGGGCTCCTTGCTTGGCAGGGAGCCTGCTTCTCCCTCTGCCTCTGCCTGCCACTCTGTCTGCCTGTGCTCGCTCCCCCTCTCTCTCTCTGACAAATAAATAAATAAAATCTTAAAAAAAATTTTTTTTAAAATGGAGTAGGTATTAGATGATAGGATGGAATTGTGATTTTATTAGATATGCTAGTAGTATTGTTCCATTTTAAAAATTGTGCCTCCTGTGGACTGAAGTCTCTATGCATCTAACAAATATGTCTGGGATTACTTGAAAATACTCCCATCTTTTTTTTTCATTTTTTAATTAACGTATAATGTATTATTTGCCCCAGGGGTACAGGTCTGTGAATCATCAGGCTTACGCATTTCACAGCACTCACCATAGCACATACCCCCCGCAATGTCCATAACCCCACCACCCTCTCCATATTCCCCTTCCCCCGGCAACCCTCAGTTTGTTTCCTGAGATTAAGAGTCTCTTATGGTTTGTCTCCCTCCCGATCCTGTCTTGTTTCAGAAAATACTTTCATCTTTATCCCTATCCTTACAGAAGACAAAACAAGATCAGCAGAACATTAATAATTGCTAAAGCTGAGTAGGTATGTAGGGAGTCATTGTATTCTATTTTGATGTATTTAAGTTTCTGTAGGAAAAAGTTTGTTTTTTTTTAATATGAGTTAAAAAAGTATGTCACACACAAGGCTTTTCACATAATTGTAGTGTCTATGTACGAATTGTAATGCCTTCCTGGTGCTGCCCTTGCTTGGTGTCACTTGAGATGACCTTCTGGCTCTGAAACTCAGATGGTACTAGCAGGATGCAGTTCAAGAACCTGTATATTGAACAAGGACTAATGGAAGTTTTAGCTCTGCCAAACCTGATCCTTGTTTTAATACATGATTCCATCTTCTGAGGGCCTGTCCTAACCACTCAATTTGGAATTGCACTCTGCCCCCTTCCCAGCGGCCCCTACACACCTCTACTGCCTTTACTCCACATTCTTTTTCTAGGGCTCCTCTAACTAACTTACGTATTGGATTTACAGATCTATGTATCACGTGTCTTTGCTCACCTCCCAAACCGTCTAGAATGTAAGCTTCATGAGGGCAAGGATTTTTACCTTTGTTCAATTTTGTATCCTAGCACCTAGCATGCTATCTGGAACAGAGTAAATGCTCATTAAATATGTAAGTGATTAGTAGGTTGCGTTTCTTTAAAAAAAAAAAAGAGGGTATTACATCAATATGCACCCCCACATGTTTGTAACAGTGAAAAGTAGGAGTTGATGTGGACTTATTTGTACCTCTCTAGCCCTACCCTGACCAGTGGTGTCCATTTTAAGGTGGTTGACCTAAGCTTTGTCTGTAGGCCCCTGTAGCACTCAAGCCGATGGAAGTGATGGGTTTTAAACTAGATTGTTATTTTGATTTTGACCGTGTGAGACCATCTGACCATTTTCCAAAGTGCTCAGCCAAAATTCGATTGACTAATGAAATATCCAATCCCCAATCACCACAATATATGACAGTGGGAGTCTTTGGAACTAAGACTTAGAATTTATAGTTTGCCATCTTTTCCCAAATATAGACTGAGAGTTTTTAAGATAAATTTATCTTATTAAAGATTTTTATTTATTTATTTTTGTGTGAGAGAGAAAGAGCACAAGCATGAATGGTGGGCAGAGGGAGAAGCAGGCTCCCTGCTGAGCAGGAAAACCAAGGTGGGACTCTATCCCAGGACCCCAGGATCATGACCTGAGCCAAAGGCAGATGCTTAACTGATTGAGCCACCCAGATGCCCGATAAATTTATCTTAAAAGGTGGTTCTGAGTGTAAATAAGACCTCTGCTTACTTGGTAGGCTGACAACTACCCCAGGGAAGCACCGTCCTGATCCTTTTCTTCAACAGGACATAAAATAGTTTGCCAGCTGCAAGACACTGGCGTGATTGTTATTTTTTGGTCCTGGCCAACCTAGTTCATCATAAAATGATACCAGTACTGGCAGTAGTCTCCTACTTGGGAGCTTGTGTCCTGTTGCCCCACCACATAAACATCATCAAGGCTTGCTTGAGGGGAATCCTCTCTTGGTGGGGGAAAGGGCGAGTCACTGTCCTTTGGAAGGAAATTTTTCATCTGTAGACTGAGAGTCAGACCAGGTAGTCATAAGACTTTTTTCTTTACAATTTCATGATTTAAAAGTGTAGCAGATAAATGATTTAGAAAAGACCTTTCAAAGCCAAGGGACCAAGCTAGAATGCCATCTCTTAAAAGTTTGTTTATTAAAGATACAATCAATGGGTTTAAGGGGCCAGTTACCCCACAAGGCAGGTTTGCTTTTTATGTGAAGCATGATCTCAAGGCCCCTTTTTCTTACTGTGTGCCATGTGAATTTTCTGATAGAGTTTTGTTGTCCCTGCAATAACATTTGCTCCTCTAGAGGGAGCTGTGCTCTTGCATTCTAATTATTAACCCGTCCTGTAAGCCGCATGAAAGGCCTTTAGGCTGCTCATTCCCAGAACTTTCAGACTGCCCAGGGTGCACAGGACTGGTCAAGTCCATCTCTTTACGTTGCCCTTCAAGAAGGATTCAATGAACCCATCTTGTTGACAGCAGGTGCATGTTGGGTGGCTGAGTTTTGAGTCCGTTCTCTTAAAGAAATAAGGAGTAACATTTTTTTCCAGAAGTTGTAGCTCCTTTAATCAGGAGTTGCTTTCCTTTAAAACATACACACAGGCTTGGAGAAAAGAGTAGCAATCACACAAACACAGAGCCTTAGACTGGGAGTCTGGCATGCTGTGAACTTGCTAGGGACTCACTTTCTCTTTCTGGGCCTCAGCTTTCCCATCTATGAAAGCAAGGTATTGGAGTGATGAGGACTCCCGAGTCCTAGAGCTGCGTCAACGGTCGCCACCGGTCACGTAAGACTGTTGAGCCCTTGCAGTGTGGCTGGGCGGGATTGTAAGTGCAAAATACACACTGAATCTTGAAGACTCAGTATGGAAAAAGAAGAATGTAAAGTGACTTAGTAACTTTTTAATATTGATTACACGTTGAAATGCTAATCTTTTGCATGCAGTAGCCCCCCAGCCCTATACCCGTGGTTCCAGTTACCCATGGTCAACCGCAGCCCAGAAGCAGGTGGTCCTCCTTCCCACGCATCCTGAGAAGGTCAGTAGCTTAGCACTGGGTCACGGTGCCTGAGTCACTCCCCTCCCTCCCTCTCCTCACATGACATTTTATCATCAAACACTATCCCAATAAGAAGGGTGATATAGTACAATAAGATATTTAGAAGGCGAGAAACCACATTCACATAACTTCTGTTACAGTACTATTATTGTTAATCTCTTACTGTGTCTAGTTTATAAATTAACCTATTATATGCACGCATGCATAGGAAAAAAGGATACATATAGGGTTTGGTAGTATCTGTGGTTTCAGGTATTCACTGGGGGTCTTGGAATGTCTTTCCTATAGATGTGGGCCGGGGGGACTGCGGTATATTGGGTCAAAGAAAATAGATTAAAATTAATTTCACTTATATTTTGTGGGGTAGAAATTTTTAAATTGTATACATGAATATGTGGTGTGTAGGACAGAGCAACCCACAAAGGAAGGAATGAGCAAGGGACTCCCCCCATACCTGTCAAAATCAATCTTCTAAAAGGTATTTTTAAAATTCCATATTCAGGAATATTTATTATTTCTGAAGAAAAATTGCTATTCCACTTAGTTTAAATACAGACAATATATATAACGCGTGAGGGGGAAAATGGGACTAATTAACAAATGAATACAAGGAGGCATTAAATACTTGCTTTTTCCTCACAGTATTTTGCTAGCTTTTTCCTGTGCTCCTTACACTTTCCTTCTGCAGGTATTCCCTGGGACAGAAGAACATGACCCCACACTGCCTTCCACATCGCCGCCAGACACAACATTTTCAAATCTCTTGTTTTATCTTAAAAAAAAAGAAAATCCATGTGAATTTTGTATTCTACTTCATACTAAATTCCTGCTAAAAACTTTTTTGAAAGTTTAAAATGATAATCAACTAACATTAATGCTCCAGGAAGTTGTACCCTGAGTTTAACTTGAGGTTCCCTTGTGGACCATCATAATTGTATTGGAAAGTCTGTTGCTAGTGAGGACAGTGTGGCAGGATCTTTGCTTGAAAATTGTAGGATAATAGTATCCGTTATATTGCAGTAAGGGTTAAATGAGATAAAATGCAGATAGGTCCTTTAGCACACAATAAATGTTTAATAAGAAAAAGTATTGGTTACTTTTCTCATGTGGTTCCTAGAAGGTGCCCAATCCATATAAAATGAAGAATTAGAGGCTATAGGATTTTTCTTGGGGAAATGTAAGCCATACTGGGAGAGCATGCATGAAGTTACAGTACTGTATTGAGACTCCTCACCTGTGGGAAACCTGCTTCCCTCTTCGTTTTGTTCATCTTTTGTCAGTAGATGGCCACGTGCTGTAACTGAGAAACTCCCAGATTTGAATTAAGAAACTGAATTCTACTCTGGGACCTAATATGCCTCCTTATTTTATCTAGACTTTATACTCCATCTATGAAGAATTTCGAGATGGTCTCAGTAAGGAGCTTATACAGTCCTATCAATAAAAAGAGCAGAGCCATTTGGAGGAAGGGAGAGGTCGACACAGCAAAAACCTATGGGCAGATAGACACTTGTCTGGCTGAATTTCCCGAGCTTTTGGGCAAAGGATCAGTGAGCTTGGGGAAGTCATTTGCTGTAAGCTCTTGTCTTGCTCAGCTCCAGAATGGGGAGGACCAGGTGGACCAGGTGATTGCTAAGGCTTTTGCATTTCTAAGCACAGCACTTGCAAAGTTAGACAAATTCTGATGGGTTCAGATGCCACCTCCAGTGTTCATCAGCAGGATGAACAAACCGAACTTTCTGAACTTGTCCCTTTACCTGAAATGAAGATGGTAGGAAAATCAAATGTGGTGTCAGGGAAAGTCCAATGCTTGACTCTTAGGAAGGGATTGCTGCTGGTTTCCCAGAGGAATTCTAGGAAATTCGAATGCAAGTTGACTTACAGTGCCACAGTTTTGCTCTGGTGCCCTTTTCCAAAATAAATATTTTATTTTACACACAGGATAAGTTGAAACTTCAAAGCCAAGATCTCCAGAGCCAGTGGTCATGGCATCCGTGGCACAGCCCTTGGAGGAAGGGGGAAATGACCTACACCACCAACACTGTTTCTGGGAATGTGTTTTTAAGAGCAGGTGAGGAATTTTATTTCAATTTGAGACCAATTCTCACCCAACTGTAAAAGGCTAATTTCTGTTGAGCAGATTTTAACGAGGTGGAGGGCAGTGGAATGCCCGAAGGGGTGTGGTGGGAAGTGGGAAATGTGCAAAGCAGGGAGGGTGGAGAAGTCCAAAAGCCAAACTTACTGACTTCACAGTTTTACTTGGGGTCGGCCCTGCCCTCTCTTAAAACAGTGGGAGGAGTCGGTTAACTTTGGGGACCTGCTCATCCTGTTAGGAAACCGCTGTCGGTGTGGGGCATGGGATCTCAGCCTGCGCTCCTGGGTAAGGTGGAGCTGCTTCAGGGAGCCCACACCCAGCAGCTGGCTGGGAGAAGCTGGCCTTCCCAACCAGGTTCCCAAGAGTGTGCTCATTCTGGAGGGTGGGCTGTGCGGCAGAGGCTGGGAAATCAGCTGCGCAGGGGGCGTCCCTCCACCTTGCTGTCCACCCCCCCATACCCCCCACCCCCGTCCCTCTGAGCATGCCCGCCAGGCTGTAACGGGGATTCTCCAGTAGAGCTGTGGGTTGGGTTCTTTCTGTTGGTTTTCGTTTTTGCTTTTTGGCTGTTCGGTTTCGGTCATGGCTGTTTTATAGCTTAGTGGAAGGTAGAAAGCCAGTAGCTCTCCCTTTTGCTGGAAAGCCCAGTTCTGGTTAGGATTCCACCGTCCATCCTGCTTCTCCAGTTTCAGAGTGAATACGCATTATGGGTGCTGCTGAAATTTAGCCTGTGCCTGCCAGGGAAGAAAGCGGCCTCACAGAAAAGGCAGTGAGCAGTCCTGGGCGTCGGCTGGATTCACCCTTCCATGGTTCTCTGAGATACTTTATACCTTGGGGAGTGGGTCTGAGTCCCCGGGGTGGGCCAGAGTGGGCTTAAATGGTCCTGCCTCTGAAGTCTGGGGACGAGCCACAAAGAGCAGATTCTCGGGGCTGGGGGGCAGCTCTCCAGAGCAAAGCAGCTTCTCAAGGTGTCAGAGAGATGGAAATCCAGCTCCCTGACTAGACATGCCTGCTGCGGACAAGGCAGTCTGGAGGAAGAGGAAAAAAAAAATCCAACAATCTTAACAATGGGAAAACATTTTGGTAACAAAGAAAGAGCAAGTCCCTACAAGAAGGCAAGTGCTGAAAAGGAATGGTTGTATTTGGGGTTTGGGATTTCAGCTCCATGTATCATGTATCTTCAAGCCGGAAGGAGACCCCGCCCAGCCTCTGCAGGCGCTGTCTGGTCCAGCCGCGTCCCCAGGAGCCCTGGGCTCCTCCCGGTTGCGGATGCGCCAGCCAGTATCAGCAGCCCAGCAAGGGCAGGAGTCTGTTTTCCAGAACCAGGTGTTTTGAGGGGGTTGCGAATCAGAGCAGATGTCTCTGGGGCACTTCAGCTGCTGCAGCTGGAGGCTGGGCGCTGGTGAGGCTTGTGCTTCGGTCACGTGGAGGGGGTGTGTGCGCAGGACTGTGCACCACGGTGACCCACGTGTCCCCAGACAAGACAGCAGAGAAGGCCCACCAGTGCTTGTGAACGGGTGGGGTGGGATGCATCGGGACTCCTTGGCATTTAGGAACATGCCCAGCCTGTGCTCTGGGACATCTGCTGGAGTGGAAAGTGCACCAAGCTTGGCAGTCTTTGGTGGTCTGGCCCCCCAGCCCCCTCTTGGTAATCGTGCTCCCCACTATCACGTCACCTCCCTGAAGCAGGCCAGGAAGGTCCAGAGATCCATGCCCTTGAGAGAGCCTTGAAGCACCTCCTGGCCATGGCTGTTGTCCTCAACTCGGAAGGCCGGTCACAGGGTCTGTGCCCCAGCTGTGGAAATGGGGTCCACTTTCCAATGGCCTGTTGGAGGCTTCTTGAAGGGATTTGAGATGCTCTCTGTTGCTCACAATTCCAGGAAGGCCAGGGGAAAGTGGAAAGTTGTAGATGTGATTGCCAGCACTCTGCTTTAGTCTGAGGGCAACAGCTGTTGTGGCCTGACTCTCTCCCCACCCCCACCCCGCCCCAAGAACAGCCAGGCTGCCCTGCAGCTGGTTCCCTCGATCCCTGACAAGCCTCCTAGCTGCCCTGAGTCTGTTCTGGGTTTTGTGGTGGTGGTTTTTTTGAAGTAGAAGATGTGGACAGCAGAATGATAAGCCATCCAGAGCCTTCCTGGGGCTCTGGCTTATGTATCTTTCATGTCACATTCTTAGAGAGCCTTTGGCCACGTGAAGTGTGCTCCAAGGTCACAAGGGAGGCTTGAGAGCTTGGGAGTCCATTTTTACCACAAACATATACTTCCATACTTTAGATTTATTTTTCTAACACCGATTCCACCACCAAAAAAATAAATAAATAAATAAAAATAAAAACAAATTCCCCTAGAAACAAATAGAAAGTTAATGAAAATCAACAGTAGCTATATTACTCATTTGCTCATTTTGTGTGTGTGTGTGTGTGTGTGTTTCTGAATTGAATAGCATTCTAAGCCTGCAGATGCTATGCTACTGGGGGATAGACCAGGGTTATACCTCTGCTCCTGCCCTTAATATTACTGTTTCCTTATGGAATAACACACACACACTCATGCTTATACACAGAACAATTAGGAGATAATGCAAGATGTTTTAGGTGCAAGACTGTGTGGTATAGGCAATGTACGGTGTAGCTGTACAGAGCGGGGAGCAAACTGGCTGGATGGGGCTGGAGCTGGATCAAGGAACGGGTTCATTTGGTTGGGAATAGGAGGATGAAAGCTAAGCTACGCGGCAGAGACCCATCCTCGAAAGGCTACTCTGACTGGTAAGAAAGGGTCCATTAACATGCTTTTGGTTGCAAATAACAGTGAACCCTAACCCATGTGGCTTAAACAGTAAAGACAAAATTAATTTTTTAAAATGTTACACCTGTTTCAGCATACCTTTTAATGCTATAACCAACCAGAATGGCCTCTGGTGATGGTCATGGTGGAGGGTCCTGGAGGCCTCTGCTATGGCCAGTGTTTACCCATTGCAGAGGGATAAGGGAAAGCCTAGCAAATTCCAGGGGAGGAATGAGGGGCAGGGGTACTAGCAGGACACACAGAAGGCTCAGGACAGCAGCTGTTAACAAAGCAGCTCAGACCTGTTTCAGTGTGCTGACAACCAGTATGACCAGTGTGCCATGCTGAGAAGGAGCCCTGATGCATTATCTCCCATGTGCGTTTAGAGGCAGGCCCATTCTGGATGCTTCCCTTTCCCATCCAAAGTCTTCATCCAGGATCTAGTTCTTTATGGTATTCTCATCCTGCTATTAGCAGTGTATCACATGTTCATGACAAGACCCAGAGGTAGAAAGGACTTTTTTCCCATCATTCTTTTATCAGCTAAGAATACGTCCACCAGGGATGCCTGGGTGGCTCAGTTGGTTAAGCAGCTGCCTTTGGCTCAGGTCATGATCCCAGCGTCCTGGGATCGAGTCCCACATTGGCCTCCTTGCTCGGCGGGGAGCCTGCTTCTCCCTCTGTCTCTGCCTGCCTCTCTGTCTGCCTGTGCTTGCTCTGTCTCTCTCTCTGACAAATAAATAAATAAAATCTTAAAAAAAAAAAAAAAA
>ML107756.1:0-11108 GCA_003697995.1 Taxidea taxus jeffersonii | reverse complement strand
AAAAAAAAAAAAAAAAAAAGAAAACAAACAGAGCAAGTCCTCTTTAAAAAAAAAAAAGAGTACGTCCACCAGGGGCACCTGGGTGGCTCAGTGGGTTAAGCCTCTGCCTTCGGCTCGGGTCATGATCCCAGGGTCCTGGGGATCGAGCCCTGCATTGGGCTCTCTGCTCGCCAGGGAACCTGCTTCCTCCTCTCTCTCTGCCTGCCTCCCTGCCTACTTGTGATCTTTGTCTGTCAAATAAATAAATAAAATCTTAAAAAAAAAAAAAAAGAATACGTCCACCAGAGGTCTCCTTGCAGATTTCCATGTGAATTGCATTTCACTGCCAGTCACTGGCCCAAGAGATGGCTAGTACTAATGGTGGTTCTCCCCTTGGAATTAGAGCTGGGCCACTTTCCCGAATCCCATGGCCACCCCCTTCCCACCCAGAGGAAGATGTGTTGCTGGATGGATGCACTTGGGGTTCTTTCAAGGGGAAAGAGGAAATGGCGCTGGGTTGGCAGTCAACAGGGTGTGCCTAGTGAGGTTACATGAAGTAAGAGGGACCCAGGTTACAGAAGGCTTTCTTTGAGCAAAGAAACATGGGCTTAATCAGCAAAGCCATCAGAGTCATGTTGGCGACCAGTCATCGAGCACTGACTAGGTGTGCCACTCAAAGACGTCAAGTGTGCATTATCACGCTGAATTCACCAGAAGGTTACACACCCCGCACCGGTCATACAGGCAGACCGTGAGAGTGCTAGAGCAGGCCGGTTAATGGAAGTGACATTTGGGTTCAGCATTGCATGTAACATGCTGGCAGGCAGAGAGGTTGATGGCATGGGTACCAGTTAGGGAGCTCTGGGAAGAATGTGCAGATATGCTGAGGGTAGGCACCGCTGTGAAATGAAATTTTGAGCACCTGTTAAATGTGATGTACTCCACCAGCCAACATATCTCGTTTAATTACTTCATTCTCACAAGGATCCTATGGGATAATTTTTCATTGTGGTGAAAAAAACCCTGACAAGAAATTTATCATCTTATCTACCTTGGAGTGCTATTCAGTAGTGTTAAGTGTATTTACATTGTTGTGCAACAGACCGCCAGAATGTGTTCATCTTGCAAAACTGAAACTCTCTACTCACTAAACACTAATGCCCCTTTTCCCTTTCCCCAGCCCTAGGCAACCACCTTTTAACCTTTTGTTTCTATGCTTTTGAGTACTTTAGATATTTCATATGAGTAGAATAATACGGCGTTTGTCCTTTCGCATCTGGCTTGTTTTGTTTAGCATAGTGTCCTCAAGTTCTAATATGTGCCAGGATTTCCTTTAAAATGCCTGCATAAGGGGCACCTGGGTGGCTCAGTCAGTTAAGCGTCTGACTCTTGATTTCAGGTCAGGTCATGATCTCAGGATCGTGAGATCGATCCCTGCATCAGGCTCCGTGCTCAGAGGGGAATGAGCTTGAGATTCTCTATTTCTGCACTGCCCCCCTCCCACTTGCATCATGTGAGTGTGTACTTTCTCAAATAAAAATAAATGGATCTCTAAATAAATAAATAAAATGTCAGCATAAGTTCCATTGTGTGTGCATACCACATATTCCTTATCCATTCCTCTGTGGATGGGTGCTGGAATTGCTTCTGCCTCTTGGTTATTACAGATAGTGCTGTTATCCACATGGGGGGACAAATATCTCCTTGAAATCTTGCTTTCAGTTCTTAAAGATATATATCCACAAGTGGGACTGCTGGATCATACAGCAATTACAGTCTTAATTTTTTGAGGATCCTCCATACGGTCTTCTGTAATGGCTGTACCATTTTACATTCCCACCAACTGTACATGAGGATGCCAGTTTCCCTGCATCCTTGCCAACATTTGTTAGTCTATTCTTTTAATAGTAGCCATCCTAATGTGTCTGAGGTATGATCTTTTTGTGGTTTCAGTTTGCACTTCTCTCATCATTAGTCGTATTGAATATCTTTTCATATGTGTGCTAGCCATCTGTGTGTCCTCTTTGGAGAAGACACACTTCTTTGTCTATTCAAATCTTTTGCCCATTTTAAAATCACATTGTTTATGTTTTTGTGGTTGCATTATAGACATTCCTTATATATTGTGGATCTTAACCCCTTATCAGAGATATTTGCAGATGTTTTCTACCATTCTATTGGCTTCTTTTCACTTCCTGATTGTTTCTTAGGGTAAGATTTTTTTATTCTCACTACTGCAGTTGAATAGATAGATAATTGAATAAATACTTCATACAGCTCTCCCTCAAGTACACAGTGTGATACTTCAGAGACTTTGTCTTGACTTTAAATCCCTAGTGTCTACCAAATGCCTGCCCGTGAATGAGAGAATAGATAGAGCCTCAGAGGTTACATGGCTTTCTCAAAGTTACACCACTACCAAGAGGCAGCATCAGAATTAGAAGTCAGGCTTTTGGATCCGACATAGGTTTCCTTTTGCTATACCAATGATTGTTAGATCACTGTCGGATATCTTCCTAACCCCAAAACTTGAATCCGGTCTTTGATTTCATGGGCAAATGATGTACAATTCCTAATATTTTCTGTTGTTCAATATGGTAAAGGCCACTCACTATAACCTTCTAAGGGAATTAGCAAATGTCACTAAAACATGCTGTTCATAAGCCAACATGAATGCATCGCTTGAGAGTCCTGCAGACTCAACATCCATATTTGTCTGAAGAAGTCTGGCTGCCACTTGGAGCTTGGAGAAGTTGCCATTTTTCTTCCGCACATACATGCACAGATAGCCAGACCAGGAGTTTTGGAAACTGGCAGTATCTAGAAGAGTCAAAGCTGCCATACTGATGACTCACCACTTCCAGTGTCGTGTACAGCCTTGGACTTGGGCGGCCTGATGTGATTGCCTTTAGACTGTGGGTGACTATTTACATTTAAATTAAGTAAAATTACACAAAAATTAAACTCTTCGGTTACATTGGCCATATTTCAAATACCCCATAGCCACATGTGGCTGGCGGCCACTGAGTTGGCCAACACATAGAAATTTTCATCATTGCAGAAAATTTGACCAGATAGCACTGCCCTAGAGAAACTTGTGCACGTGTGTCCCTGGAACCGTATACAAGAATGCTCCTGGCCCCATTGCTCGTACTAACCCCAGACTAGAAGTAGCTCACTATCTACCAGCAGCAGAATGGGGAAAGCAGCTCATTCCCTAAATACTGGGAATTACATGATGAAATACAATGCAAATGAAAATGAAAAAAGAGAGGTGCATGCAACAAACAAAAAGATTGAGCAAAAGAAATAAGACACGGAGATACACACAGATGGATCCTCAGCCAGTACAGTCACATGAAGTTTAAAATGATGCAGAACTCTTATTTAGTACACTATGGCAAAATAAAGGAAAGCAAGTGGTGAGTGCTATGAAGTGTGTAAACCTGGCGATTCCCAGACCTGTACCCCTGGAGTTAATAATACATTATATGTTAACAAAAAATTTTTTTAAAATGAGGCACCTGGGTGGCTCAGGGGGTTAAGCCTCTGCCTTTGGCTCAGGTCATGATCTCAAGGTCCTGGGATTGGGCCCCGCATCAGGCTGTCTGCTCAGTGGGGAGCCTGCTTCCCCCCCCCCCCCCCCCCCGCCTGCTTGTGATCTCTCTTTGTCAAATAAATGAATAAAATCTTTAAAAAAAAAATGAAAGCAAGATCATTATCCCAAATATTGGTGCAATGTTAGGATAGTGGTCCCTCCCTATCTGGTCTTCACAGAGAGCTATGCCAGTGGTTCGGTGAAGGAAATGTTTCTATTCTCTTGGACTACTGAGAGGAAGAGAGTAAGGCAGTGAGTATCTCAGTTAGTTAATCAATCCCTGTAAGAATCGTCTAAGAAAGTGCTATAGAGGGCTGCCTGGGTGGCTCAGTAGATTAAGCGTCCGACTCTTCATTTTGGCTCAGGTCATGATCTCAGGATTCTGAGATCAAGCCCCGAGTTGGGTTCCATGCTCAGCACAGAGTCTAATTGTCTTTCTCACTCTGCTCCTTCCTCTACTCTCTCTCTCAAATGAATAAATAAATAAAAACAAACTTAAAAAAAAAAAAGAAAGTGCTGTAGACTGAATGTTTGAGTCTTCCCGAAGTCATATGTTGAAACCTAACTCCCAGTGTGATGGTATTCCAAGGTGGGGGCTTTAGGAGGTGATCAGGTCCCAGAGCCCTCATGAATGGGGTTAGTGTCCTTACAAAAGAGAGCTTGCTGGTCCCTTCCACCATGTGAGGACACAGTGGGAGCAAGGTGGTCTGTGACCAGGAAGCAGGTCCTCAGTAGAGGCTGAATCTGTCAGCACATCGATCTTGGCGTTCCCAGCCTCCAGAACTATGAGAAATACATTTCTGTTGCCTATAAGCCACACCCTGTCTATGGTATTCTGTTATAGCAGCCTGAATAGACTAAGACAGGTAGCTATTGGGGTTGGGAATTATTTTATTTATTTATTATTTTTTATTTTATTTTATTTTTTAAAAATATTTTATTTATTTATTTGACAGACAGAGATCACAGGTAGGCAGAGAGGCAGGCAGAGAGAGAGAGAGAGGAGGAAGCAGGCTCCCCGCTGAGCAGAGAGCCCGATGCGGGTCTCCATCCCAAGACCCTGAGATCATGACCTGAGCCGAAGGCAGAGGCTTAACCCACTGAGCCATCCAGGCGCCCCAAACTTATTATTTTAAAGTGAGGGTAATATAATTCACCATTTCCTCCTGGATGGGATGACTTAACAAGTTTACAGGTATTATAACCATTTTATATTCCATTAAAAATAAAATCCCATTTGTGCCTACACTAAAAGTCTTGCCTCACTTCCAACTGCTAGTCATTTGGGGCAGGAAGAGGAGGAAGGGTAGGAAGTGAGTGTAAGGTTTCAACAGAGTTTTTGATGGACGAGCAATGCTAAAGATGACCGTCAGTGCTTGAAACCATCCGACACTGTCGTCAGCTCTGCACGCATTTATGGGGCGATCAGTGTGCTTCTCTGCCCTCTGGAGGGGTTCCTGTCCCGGGCCAGCAGCCACCTGGAGACATAGCTCTGGGGCATCAGGCTTGGTGAGGGGAGCCAGCCTTGCTCCCAAATTTGGGGTGCTCCCAAATTTGCAGACAACCCAGTTCAGCCCAGCAGGATTCGAGGATGGAGGATTTTGTTGTTCTGTTAGTGTTCAGTTTCTAGATAAGATCATTTCCATGCTTTTGTCAAATGGCCTTACCTGTGACTCTTACCTAGACTAAAATGTTGGTCAGTGTGTGACTTGGTCTTTTCAGGGAGTAAAAGCTGTGGGTTGCCTTTAGGAACACACTTAGCTGACATGCTAAGAAACCTTCAAGTCAGTGCAGTCAAGCAGGAGATTCTACTTCACTCCATCCCCTTTGAATTCTTGGAGCTGCCTTGGTTTGGCAGACTGCAGGATTAAGCCATTTCAGGACACAGCACAGAACACAGCAGGCCCTGTGGGCTGACTCAGAGGGCAGCCGCCTTACCCTCATCTTCGCTCGCATCTCTGACAGCCTGGAAGGAATGCATTTCCAAGACTCCGGTGTGTTTGGGCTAAGAGTAACCTCCGCCTCTCCCCTCTGCCTTCCATGTGGTGTCCCATCTCTTCCAAAGGGCAAACTTCCCGAGAATCAAACAGTATTTTTGGTAGTTTTCCCCATGCTGTGGCCATCACTTCTTCAAACATTTCCCTAAGAATGAACCACTTACCTAGGCATGTAGGGAACATGGATCTTATTACCAAATTATGAAACTTCCCTGAAAACACAAGAACGCTAGGCTCTTGGGTTCACACATGGAATGCTGAGGTTTAGAGATTAAAGAAGCCTTATGAATTTGGAGGGGGCTTTAAGTCTTAAAAAATGAGAACGTTGGGGCACCTGGGTGGCTCATTCGGTTAAGCGTCTACCTTCAGCTCAGGTCATGATCCTGGGGTCATGGAATTGAGTTCCTCATCAGGCTCCTTGCTCAGCAGGGAGTCTGCTTCTCCTTCTCCCTTTGCTCCCCTTCTCCACTCCTCTCTCTCTTTCTCTCAAAGACATAAAATTTTTAAAATATAAAAAAAAAAGGAAAGAAATTAAAAAGTTATCAGGTCTGGATATGCAGAAGCAGATGAACCCCCAGAACTGTCACTGTGTTCTTAGAGTTCTGGAGGTAGCCTTGGTTTTAAGGGAGAAGGAAGGAGATCATCCTACAGAGTTTCTCAAACTTGCTCTGTGAGTAACTGGTCTGAGAAATAGTCCCAGGTGCTAGGTGTGTATTTGTGGGATGTGGGGGTGGGGAGCCACATGGGGACAGGAAGGAGAGAGGTCATTCAGAGGGAGAGTGACCGCCATGTATGGAAAGGACAGGGAGTAACAATATGGCTGGGTGCGGGGAAATTTGACCACATCTCTGAACTAAGAGGAGTATGGATGCAGGGTGTGAGGAGGGAAGACCAATGCAAAAACCCAGTTTAACCTGTGAGTCTTGAGAATAACTTTATCCAACGGTAAGAAAGAAAAGCTTTAGTTCCATCTGCTTTGTGGCTTGACTGGTAAACCATGCTTGCTGTGAGGTTCTTCAGAGAAAGCTTGGTCAAAGACATAACATCCAAAATCCTGGCTGGGAGACTCATAGTTCAAAGAGTCTGGCCCTTCTAACTCTTTGAGTTTGAAAGTCAGTTTTTACCTCAGTTGGGACAAAAGATTTGGGGAGAGTTTTCTTTCAAAGTTGAAAACTCCTAAGGACTATCCTATTTTATGTATATACTGAAATATGGAAAATTGGCCTTTACAAAAATTGGACTTTACAAAGTCTTTTAGTTCTGTAAAATCAGTAGTAGAAAGTATGCTTCCTTTAAGCATGACTTGCATTTTCTACAGATAGTTCATGTAATTATTACCATTCTTTCAAAAATGTGAATTTCTTACAATTGAATAATTCCAGGCGTGCCTAGGTGGCTCAGTCAGTTAGGTGCCTAACTCTTGACTTCAGCTTAGGTCATGATCTTAGGATCATGAGACAGAGCCCCATAGTTAGTCTGTTGGTTGGTTGTTTGGGCTCCTCACTCAGCAGGGAATCTGTTCCTCTCAGTCTCTCCGTGCCCCTCCCCCTCTGTGAAATAAATATATAAATCTTAAAAAAAAAGAAAAGAAAAGAATGAATAATTCTACCTGGTTAAGGGAGGAATTTAACTCACTTTGGTGTTAGCCAGAGGATTCTTTCTTTACTTAAAAAAGTCCAAACTTTATATTAATCAGTTGCTTTAGTTTAAACATATTTTCCTCTAATAAACCTCATATTTCTTTGTTTTACCTTTTGTCAAGTGTATATAGCATTTATTTTTAAAAGGTAAGTAAATCATCATGTTACACAGAAAACAGTCATAGCTCACTTTCCCTATGCTCTTCGCCCTCCCTGATTATTCCTCCCTTGGTATTTGCTTGTTTTTTAAGTTGGTTCTTGGGTATTTGCCCCAATTTCTCCAGTTAACAAGCTTGTATTTCTATTGCTTTATTTTCAGAATCAGGCATTCATTATTTTCCTTCTTCTGTAAGAGATGAGAATTAGGTTTTGCTCCTCCCTCCACCCCGGCTCCTCCCTGGCCCACACACTTACACTTCCTTTCTTCTCCCCACCTCCAATGCAGTATATTTCATATGAGTTCCGATATTTGTGCTAGTGGGGCTACCTCCTGTTCAGAGCAGAGCCTGAACCATACTTCTTTCCCTTCCAGCTATTAGTTCTTCCCTCAATTAATGCAGAGGAGCAAAATTTGCCACCCCCTAATGTGTCTCTTTGGCTTGAGGATTATTTTAGGCTTATTATTATTATTTTTTTAGGCTTATTATTTTTAAGAAACAGAAGGCTCGGGAAGAACCTTTGGCCTTTCTCCTAACTGTGCGGAAGAATTTAGTCAGAGGACCCGCTCCAGGAAGGGAAGTGTCAACAGTGACAACTACAGTATAAGATAAACTAGGTGTAGTAAACAGGAAGGAGCTTAGCAAAGTCTGTTTGTTAAAATTCCTCTCTACTTCCCAATGTTTCTGAGTGGCCCAGCAAACATTTGTTTACCAAACATTTATTCTTTTTCATCTTCCTGTGAATTGTCTCCCCTGTCTTTGAAGTCCCAGACCCCCCTCCCCCCTTCTCCTTGTTCAGGATGATCTATACCTCATTTTGCCTGACTGTCTTTGGAACCTCCTCTGTTTATATGGATTCTCTTTGCATGTGTAATTACATTTGGCCTCATGCCAATTTAACTCTTAGACCAGCAAAAAGAATGTTAAAAGGTGTAGGAAACTTTTTCCTCCCCAATATTAACAGCTCTCTTTAAAAAAAATTTTTTTTGCTTACTTTTCTCTGTGGTTAATTCAGAGAGAAATTAGTTTGAATTAGTGGTGACTAATTCAATAATTAGATTGAATTAGTGGTGACTAATTCAATCCCAAATTCTCTACTATTTGTCTAGGTCCCTTCCCCAAAATATTCCTTTTCATAAAATGTCCTGTCAATTTCATCTTCACAAAAGTTCTTTGGCTTGGTTGCCCCTGTGCAGGTGCACACCTGTCATCCTGGGGTCTCTTTCTTGTCTGATGGGGTTCCCTTCACCTCTTTCCTACCTTGGATCTCTAGTTCCCTGTCTTATTTCTCATCTCTCTGTCTTTTTTGTTCTGGGAGATTTCCAGTCTTAAATTGAATTTTCATTTTTAAAACATCCTGATTTCCAATAGCTTTTGAAAAATTCTCTCACCACAGCTTTTTCATATGATCCTGTTCTTTCATGAATATACTTTTTTGCCATATCTCTGCAATATAGTTTACAAAAAGATGCTGTCTTGACAAATGGTATCTTGATCCCCCCTTAGGACAGTCCAGCATCCTGCTTGGTGGTGAGAACCTGGCTCCCAGCATCTGAAAGCCTTGTACCTTTAATTGTTTCATTCATCAGTGTGTAAACATTCACACCATCTTCCCCCCTTTAGTAGAGTCTCCTCACCCCTAACTGTGCCTGGTGTCCCCCAGTCCAGAGAACGTTTTTTGCCTTCCCCTGAATTCCCAAATTTTGCTGTGGTGATGGTGGTGGGGAAGGGGAGAGTTGGAAAGTGGGAAAGGGGAATCCATGGATTTAACTGCTTCCTAAACAGCTTTCACCTAGTCATCCCTCAGATGGAAGTCACACCTCCTTCACCCCTAGTTTCTGAGATACCTGGGGCTGCCATTTCTGGAGTGTTTTAAGGATTCTTGAGGTGTAAATCAGGTTGTGCTCAGCATTTCCCCTTTGTTCAGTGTTCAGCTTTTCAGGTCAACTAAGCCACTTGCCAGTGGTCCATTTCCAGCTTCCAAAGTTCTATTTTGTCTCCCCTCTCCGTCTCCTCGTTCCTGTGCAGGTTTTGTTTGTTTTTAATGTTTCAGGAGGGAACAAAATAAGATGGGGGGGGGGGCGCGTGCGCGGGCGCTTATCACAATCTTTACCCAGAACTACATCACAAATTCTAACAGAATTGTTTAGTTAAGGAGATACAAACACTGCAGAAATGGCCTAGAAATCTTTTATTTCATTGGTGTGAGCCCCTGAGGAAAGGAAATAAAAATATTATATTTGAATGAGTGCCTAATTCTTTCATCTTCATGATCTCTTAAGAATCTTTTCAAACAGGGCGCCTGGGTGGCTCAGTGGGTTAAAGCCTCTGCCTTCGTTCAGCTCAGGATCCCAGGGTCCTGGGATCGAGCCCCGCATCGGGCTCTCTGCTCGGCAGGGAGCCTGCTTCCTCCTCTCTCTCTCTGACTGCCTCTCTGCCTACTTGTGATCTCTGTCTGTCAAATAAATAAATAAAATCTTTAAAAAAAAAAAAAAAAAGAATCTTTTCAAGCAGATCAAGGAAGGCAAAGGAGAGGTAGCACTGAGTTGTCAGTCAACAGCTTTTTCTGGTCCCCCTATTTTTAACTGAGAAAGCTTTAAAGATTATACATATCTTCACTTATGATGGTGGGGAAAAAAAGAAGAATCACAAGAAGACAGGAAAACTGGCAAGAAGAAGCAGTTAGAGAGACTAGAAGGAAAACGAAGGGCATAGTCTCCTCCAGACTCACATCGCTTAGACTTGCCAGCACAGGGAAATTTGCAGTAACTGCAAAAATTGCCCATAACTCTTCATATTATTCTATCTCTATAAAATTCCGCATGTGGAAAGAAAGGGTCTCTTCCTATTCCTCTCCATGTAGTCATGCCTTTAATATACGTTTATTGAGAAGCAGTGATGTGCCAACCCTGTGCTGGGAGCTGAGGGACGCAAAGCTAGTTAAGACTTTCATCAGGGAGTTAGTCTGGAATAGTGTAACTGGAAAGAGAGACATCTTTTTAAAACTGCAGTATGATGGAGTGGGGGCGCCTGGGTAGCTCAGTCGGTTAAGCGTCTATCTTCAGCTCAGGTCATGATCCCAGGGTCCTGAGATCGAGCCCCACATCAGGCTCTCTGCTCTTCGGGGAGCCTGCTTCCTCCTCTCTCTACCTGCCTCTCTGCCTACTTGTGATTTCTCTTTATCAAATAAATAAATAAATAAAATCTTTAAAAAATTTTTTTTTAAAAATGCAGTGTATGTACAATATGACAAGTGACACAGTAGGGGTTTTCTTGACTACAAGGTCCAGAGGAGGCCCAAGGTCGGATGAAATTAATTTTGCCCTGGGCATAAGGAAGACTTCAGGTGGGGAGGGTGTTCAGAGAGCAGAATAGCAGGGCAGAGAATGGGGGCACCCGCTGGGGAAATGAAATCGTTAAAGATGGCTGAAGAGTAGATGACAGCTGGAGCCAGGTCTTTTGAAGGAATTTGAAGGTGGTTCTTCAGGCAAGTAATTTTCAGTATCAGCTCCTTGGCAGGGCTCACTACCTAGGAGTCCCTGGAGATCCTGACTCAGCTTTCCTTGGGTCCTCTCAATCTCTATGTTTCAAAGCTCTCAGGTTTAGAAACAACTGCTTTAGACAGTACAGTTCCCACAGAAGGAATTGAGGTTGGGCAAGAACATATTCGGATTGGCATTTTAGAAATATCCCTTTGGCCAAAATGTGGAAGTTGGACTGCGGGAGAGATTGCAGA
>RCUC01153985.1:0-39618 GCA_003697995.1 Taxidea taxus jeffersonii | reverse complement strand
AAAAAAAAAAAAATAAAATGTACTAAACCACCAACTGACATTATGGAAATAAGACACTGGCTGGCCAAAAACCACAGTGTATCAATTAGCAGGATCTTAGTATTTGGCAGAGAGAACTCTTGGTTCTGGAAACAGAATGCTGCATGTTTTATGCAGGCATATAACATTTCTCTTGTAGTCAAAGAAAGCAAACACCTGCAGCACATCCTGGGAAAGCTGAGATTACAGTGCTAAAGTTTGCATCAACTCAGTCTGAAGCTTCTATCAGTGAAGCTTGGTTGACACAATGACTGCTATCATCACCTTATGGATTGGTCCTTTTGCTTTTCTCTCCATAGCTCTCTGTAGAAATTTCAAAGACATAACTTTTGTTTCTATCTGGTGGAAGGGGAGAAGTAGGAAATGGTGATTGCCTGATAATTTCAAATGGGGCTTCACATGATGGCTGAAACTTGGTGGGTGTCCTCAAGGCAGAGGGCAAATGTAGGCAGAAGCTGTTGAATCTGTCAATACTCCCACCACTGAGAGGTTCAGAGAAGGAAGTTCTCACTGGTCCAATTCACAGGGGCCTGGTCTTGTGGAAGGCTGGAGATAACGTGATCTTGGCTCAGACTGACAAGGTTCAAAACTCTGCCTTGCTATTTATTGGTTTGTTGACTTCAGGAAACTACCTTCCCTTTCTTAATTTCAGTTTCCTCTTCTGGAATATGGAGACGTTACCTACCTAATGAAATTATTGCAAGAATGAAGAGTAATAGAGGTAAGTTATCTAGCCTTCCCTTGACCTACTGGGGTAGGTTCCACTGAAGAGTATTACTCATTTAGCGGTAATGATGAACTTGGAGAGATGCCAGTGGCTGATTGTCTGCTCATCCAGGTAAAATTATACCCCAGATAGGTGTTTGTCCATAAATCAGAATAGAGGTTTCTGGATACCCATCAGGGAGAAGGTTGGTTTGTTTGTTTGACTTTAAGACACGGTTAGTTTCCCCTTGGCCACTTTGGAAAGACGCAAATCTTATGTGTGGCTTTTGAAAGTTACTGGATATTCCTGAGCCTCAGTTTCTCTGTAGTAGGATGGACATGATAGTCCTGGATTTCTCTTATTACTATAAAATTAAATAGGATGACATACATAAGACACTTACCATAGTTCCTGGACCTTTGCAGAACAAGTGTGGTAATTGATAAACAAATATTGGTCTTTTTCTCTTCCTTCAGTTTCAAGGGTGGGCTTACTGATAATCTGCTCCAAATTCCAAGGAATTCCCTGTGCAGTTCCCACAGATATATTGGCATAAACTCTCTGCCCTGAATGACTGGGCCACTGTCCAGGCCCAGACCTGCACATTTGCCCTTATTAGTATTTTCAGGGAAGAGAAATAAGACTGAAGGTAGAGATTGGGATGTTTTTTCACCCAGTCAGCATTATTAGTTGATGATAACTTCTTCGACTTGGCTTTGGTAAGAGTCTAAGCAATTTATTTTTTTAACCAACAAAATCATTCTACCTCTTTAAAGGTAAGAAATGGAGAAGGTGGGAGAAGAAACGGCAATGTGAGTTGTAAATGTAAAAAGTGACTTTCTCGAATTCGACTTTAACTTTGCTGACATTCCAGTCTGTGTGTCAGCCACACTGCAGTGCCCCCCCACCCCCAGCTTTCCCTTTTGGGTTAGTTTTCTGCTGCTGCTGTAACACACTGCCCACAGTTTAGCTGCTTATACAATGCAGTTAGTGTCTTACAGTTCTGAACATTGGAAGCCTAGGGCAGTTCTCCCTGGGCATGGTGGGGAAGGATCCATTTTCTTTCTTATCCAGGTTGTTGGCAGAATTGAATATGTGTCTTGTTGTTGTAGGATTCAGACCCTGTTTACTTGCTAGCTGTAAACGGTGGACCATTCTCAGCTTCTAGAGGCCACTGCATTCTTCGGCTCGTGGCCCAATTCCTCCTTCTCAGAATTCATCATGTCTTTCTCACATTGCAACTGTCTGACTTCCCTCCTCTCTCCTTCCTCTGCTACTTTTAAGAACTCATGACATTAGAGTCGGCCTGCTCAGATAATCCAGGATAATCTTCCTATCTCAAGGTCCTTACCTTCATCTCGACTACAAAGTCCCTTTGCCATTTAAGGGGACATATTCACAGGCCCCAGGGATTAGGATGTGGATGGCTTCGGGGTGTTGATTCTGCCAACCACATCTCTGGACAGACCTCGACAGGTAGGAGAGCAAACTGAAAATAAATCTGAGGTTTACTGGTTTCCCTGTAAGTGACTTGAATGCTCCTGAGGGGGGAAAAACACTGCAAGGGAAACTGTAGCATTAAACAGATGAAGTTATTTAAAAAGACAGAGTAAAACAAACCCACCTAGACTTTCTAGTATGTAGTTGTAGGTCCTGTTAACTACAGTTTAAATTGCTCTTTAAGGAATTTTTGACAGCTTAGTAAATTACAACCTACACATTCCCAGTTTATTTTGTCATATCTCCAATTTCCTCAGATTGTCCAAGCTTCTTTACTTCCACATTTTCCTAGTGGCTCTTGGTTGCTCTCCCAAGAAAATTGAAGCATAATAGAGTAAATGGATACGTAGTGTGTGTGTATGTATGTTTCATTCAGGCTCTGCTCTGTGGCAAAATTCGTAATGGCATAGGATGATAGAATGGGTCATGTTAACCTAGAAAAAATAGCATGGAACCAGAATGTGGGACAATTATCATGAAGTAATCATGAGAGATAAGGGACTGCAGGTTAGCTAGTGCTTAGAACCCCAAATGCAAAAGCTTCCTCTTAAGAACATTTTCTTAGGTAAGAGTGGCTTTGAGAAAGGTCTGTAGGGCACTGTCTAGAAGACCTGAAGGGCAGAGTAGGAGAGGATAGCCCCAGGAGACTCTTTCTCAAGGCCCCCTGCACATATGCAGCTTTATGAAAACATGGATACCTGGGTCCCTACCACAGAGACCCTAATTTAGTTGGATTGGGGAATTTTTTTTTTTTTAACCAGCGCTCCAGGTGATTCTAGCATTTAATCAGGGTTGAAAACTATTGTGTCAGATTAACCTCCATGATACTGGGAGCAGTTATAAAAATCCCTGTGACCAGGCCTTAAAACAGAGGGCTCTCAAGCCCAGGGATGTGGCAGCAGAGGTGACGGAGGCTGGGGTCTCACGCACAGCTATCTCCAGGTGGGGCTCTTTTGCTTTCCTGCACCCCTACTTTCTTACATGTCCAATGTGATGGAGATGGGGTTTCATGATTCTGGACCAAAGGATCAAAATGGATTTCTACCTCCAAGAGGCCTGGGTGCTGAAGCTCCTCTCATTCATCTATAGAAGAAAGAACTCATCTCACTGCAGTACAGACTCCTCTGGGCCTACTATTTGGGGAGGGAGTGTAACGGCGTAGGCTAACTCTAAATACCATGGTAAAGAGAGTATTCCAAGCTCCCTGCTTCTTTTCCTCCCAGCCATCCCGTTTGGCTTCCAGGTGGAAAGACACTCTACTCAAAAGCCTTGTGGTCTCTCCAGGATCTGAGGCCCTTCATTCCTGCTGCTTGCCACACCATTCCTCCATTGGGACCATTTGTTCTTCTCCTGGATGTAGGGGCTAATGACTGCCCCCAGACTTGGGAGAGTTTGGGTTCTGTACCATGACTTGCCAATGGGATCATTGCTGATCTTGCATGATCTCCCTTAGGGCTGCTGCAGGGACAGGGTTACAGAATTAATCAGGATCTCAGTAGTGAGGCCCTTTAAAAAACGATAGCTCTTATATTACAACCATCTCATTTATTACCTTATTTTAGGCTGTTTTAACCTTTCTTGCTCATTGCCTGGAGAATTCGGCCTAAGTTGTGCTGAGGTTAAGGCCAGAGCAGCTGTCCAGCTCTGCAACTTACACAAAGGCTCAGACACCATGCTTGGGCTCACATTTTTATCCTCATACCTTTTCTCCTCGCTGGTTCATATGGTGTCATTCCCCTTGGTTTGCCCAACAACCCACATCTCATAGCTGGGGCAGGTCAGGGACAAATTCCACACATTCCGCCATGCCAGGAATAAGGAGAGGATTGGCCCGAGGTGCATTCATGCTGGGAGGGGTGGCCAGCACATAAGTACCACATTCCCAGGAGCAGAGTCTGCCAGAGAGAGAGGTGAGAGTGAATCCCGAGAATGAGAGCATTTCCATGTAATTCCATTATCTTCTGAGTATCTTTCACGTGACATTTCATGGTAGTAAGCTTTGTAGAACAGAGGTGTCAAACTGGCTGGCCAAGTGGCTTGCACTTGGTGGTTGAGCAGGACCCTCAATCCCCATCTTATTTCTATAGCTAGAATGAGGTTGAGGTGCTGATGTCAATAGTTTTACATGATCTTTCTTTTTTTCTGCCAAAGGGATTCCTTTCTCAAACTCCCAGGACCAGGCATGACGAGGCAATGAGGACTAGGATTTCAGCAGGCTTTGACTGTAGTGTCTTTTGCATCCCAGTTTGTATTAACAACACTTCACTTGTGGGTACCATGTTTCCCAGAATACCCTGGCAACATCAGTTTCCTGTCGCTCCAGTTTTGCTTCAATATTTTCTTGGAATTTGCGTTTTTTTTTACCTCTGTGTTAAAAATACCTGTTGGGGTGAAGGGAAATTGGATCGGTGCTCAGCCTACTTTACAGAGCACCATTTTCTGTGGAAAGACTTGGTTTGTTTCCCAGTTTTCTGGATGCACTGAATCAGACAACAAACAGGAGAGAAGGCGCTCATTTTCTTACTACAGTTTTGAAGGTGGCCTTTCTTTTGTAACATAAAAGTGGGGTGTTCCTTTGATGCACATCTTAGTAGGATTTTCCCAGGTACGCTTTATCTCCAGCAACATTAGAGTTCATTCTCTTCAGTCTTGCACTGGTCTGCACAGCCTCGTTTGCCATGTCATGTTTTCATGTTTTCTCCGTGTTCTGATCTATATTTTAGAGAGAGGTCAGAGGAGTCTGTGCCGGGAGCTGCTCCCAGCCATCATTTTAAGCCAGAAGTCTTCAAGGCTGTTCATCATGTCTCCTTATTTCAAGCCACCTGGCTCAAATTTTTCTCACTCATACCCTCCTCTCGCGACTGACATTTGCTTGGTGGAAATGGACTTTTTGTGCTTTATGTGAACTATAATTATTGATGTTGGGAATGCTTCTCTGCTTAGGAAGACAGTAAAGGCACAGGGTACGTTTCTTTTCAAAATAAGACAAAACAAAGAATCCTCAGGCTTGTTCTTTAGCAACATGGATCATCTAGTTTATTCTTCATCATCCAGGGCTATTCTGGGGACTGTAATGACACCAAAGGATGACATATGCATCCTTCTGTGGCTCCTGAATGTCCCAGGAGTCAGCTGGAAAGATGGGCCTCGGAGGGCAGGAATCATTCAGGCTTTCCCAGCCCTGGAGGTATCCATGCGCCTAGTTTCTTTGCATAGTGCCCTGATGAAGGGGCAGGAATCAGTTTCCAGATTTTAGAAATTTAGGTGGAGAAAACTCTGGGTGGGGCAGGGTGTAGAGAATCTATATTTAGACAGAGAAGGAGTAAAATCTCTCCAGGTGCAGTGATATGATGGAATCTGAGTGTGGGGTGAGTTTTCCATAGAAAGCAGATGTAAGGATAAAGAAGGGGAGTATAAGCATAGGGAGTGGAGGGGAGGTAAGAGGCTGTGAGGTTGGGAAGTGAGGATAGGGCAGGAGAGGAGAGGATGGGGAAGTAGAGGCAGGAGTGCTGGCTGCAAATGTATTGATGTTGGGCAGGGGGGATGGACGTGAGGCCTGGAAAGGGCCTCAGATAGAAGAGGGCCTGCATGAGAATGGACAGTAAGCCAAGGACAATGGAACTGACCAGACCAGAAACTCCATAAATTAAGGACCAATTAACATGCAGGCAACATGGGGAGAAACAAAAGATATTGATAGCTCAAAAAATCAAAGGACATTTTAATTACACTGCTATTGATAAACTGTGGTGAAAAATAGTCCATTTTCTCCCTGGTCCTTGGCACAGCTCTCTGTCTGGAAGTTCTGAGGGTAAAGAAGGCTGTGAAGGGGCGAGGGTGGGCCACTCAGGGTCACCAGAGGTAGTTCCAGGCAGAGGTAAGCAGCTGCTGGCCAGGATGTTCTAGGAATCCTGAGTGATTATCCCTCTGTAGGCCCTCTGTGAGATGTTCTAAAATCAAGTCGCAGGGCCTCAGGGGTCAGTCCCAGACAGTGGGACCTTTGTCCTCAGGGGGTGTTTCTTCTGCCCTCTGCAAACCACTTGGACCAAAGTGGAGCAACTTCAGATACCCACACTCTGGACCAGACTACCTTCTTGCCCCAAGATGATATCCAGAAAAGATCAGATTGCCCTTGCCCTCATGGGATGCTTCTTTCTCTAACCTAAAGATAATCCAGCTGAAGATTTCTGCCCACAGCTTGAGGTTTGAGGTGAGTTCCCAGCTCCTTCCCAGGATTTTGGCTTCCAAATGGATGACTTCATCCTTCAGAATTGAGGAGCCATTCACCCTTGTGTGGAGAGATGGATAACCCAAACACCAGATGCTATCTCCAGTGAGGCCATCCTTTTCTTTGTTACCATCTATGCCTTCCCCCCTACCCAACCCACACTACCAATCCGTCATGTTTAAAGCACAGTAGGCCACAGAAGAATTCATACAGAATCCAATTCTGCATCTGCTTTCTAAAATGAAAATAGGTCTGGAGAAAGGCTCAGAGTCATATTTCACCAAAGTCTCTTACTAAATTAATTATAGGCCGCTATAATTCATCATACTTTCAATTAACAATTAATTACACACAAGAGAGACAAATGTTTTATTGAGACCAAGAAACAACATGTATCATTTGTACCGTGGTGTTTTCTCCTTAGACCATAGGGAGGGGATTTATGGACTACAGATTGCTTGAACCGGTTTTGCTCTAAAAAATACAAATCCACCTGGACCCACTGGAGAATGGATTCTGTAGATGGAAGGACCTGAAGTCTGGCACTTGGAGAATTTAGGATTTAGACATGCTCCTTCCACACCCCAGGAGGAAGGTCCTACACAGGGGATATGTGTGGTCCTAGCAGAAACCTCAGAAGGCAGGGTCCTGTCCCACAGTCTACATGGGTGTGGCAAAGTTTGGGTGTGGGGAGGAATCAGTGAAAGAAAACAGAGGGACAAGCTCCCCTGCCACCCCATCCATGTCTCTTCTCTGATAAGAGCTTAATCTATACACAATGAGATGCACAGAAGTGTCAGTTGTGCCAAATCAGGTGGATTCAGCTCAGCCTTTTCACGAATGGCCTTTGGGGGGAGACTGTGAGGCATTCCCAAGGTGGGCTCAGCAATATGACAGTGAGGCCCAAGTACCAAGAGTTTCCCTTACTGGGGGATGTCTGTGGCCTCTCTGGAATCCATCACCTTCTTTTCCTTCCTGGCAGAACTCTTCTTTCCCAGCCTCATAGGACTCACCTCCTCCTGGCTTCACATGTGGCTCTGAGTGCCCTGAGTCAATCAGTGTATCCCACCTGTGGGACTTCTCACACATTCAGGAAACCCAAAGGGAGCCAAGGAACCTCACGGAATGAAGGAGAGTAGATTCTCTTATCTCTGCTGTGCTTGGATAGTAGGAGAGACCATGGCTACTGCCGCCACTGCTGTTACTATACCATTAATCTTTGCAACACCACCACCACAAACACTTGTGAGGGCCTCATTCAACAGTGGACATAGCTCTAAGTTCTTTATGTAGAGTTGCTTGTTTGATACTTACAACAGTCCTGTGGGATAGTGGCCATTATTGTCCCCATTTTACAGAAGGGACATTAAAGCCAGAGTTTCTTTTATCTTGCTGATGGCCAGAAGGTTAGTAAATGGAGGGGCCAGAATCTAAATCTTGGCATAATATTTGTTATTACATGACACTTGTAACTGCTGAGACATGAGGGTAAGTCTGAAGCCACTGAGAGCCCAGTCTGGAATTGAAGAGGAAATGGATGCAGAGGAAGCAGAAGGGCTATCTTGTGAGTCCAGTATCATATTCTTCCGGAGCCAGAAATAACCAAGTGTGCCCCTTTTAGGTTGATGGGGACCAGTAAGTTTCTCTATTACATAAACAATTTTGTAATGAGTCTTCTCTTCCTCTCAACTGGAAGGACCAAACACAGAATTTGGTACCAAGGAAGAGGACTTGGAAATGTTCATGCTGACGTGGAGCTGAACAACTTGATGGATTAAGAGGGGAAGCCCTCTATTTCAGGAAGTGGTATAGGCACACCTTGTTGTGCAGTCCTGAGTTCACTGGTTGAATTGTCATGTTTTCATTGTTTTGATTCAGAGCCCTGATCTTTCAAGGCTGTAGCATTAGGGAACTTGAATTGAATTTGCCCACTTTTTGTGGGATTTAGTAAGGTTTGTTCTGGTTGTCTACTGTATGTCACAAGCCATTCCAAAGTTCAGTGGCTTAAACACACATATTCAGTGGCCTAAAATACATATTTATTATGATCTGCCATGGTTCTGTGGGTCATCTGGACTCAGCCTAGTGGTTCTTGCTTAGGCTCTATCAAGCTGCAGGTTGAGGGTCTGAAGTCATCTGAAGGTTCATTGGGTCGAACGTGTGGACAGCTCACTCACAGGGCTGAAGGCAGATCCTGGTTGCTTTCTGCGAACTCAGCTTCGCTGTTGACCAGAGTGCCTTCATGTGATTTCTTAATGTGGCTTGAGCTTCTCAAAGCATGACTGTTCACTTTCAAGAGGTAACATTCTGAGCATTCAAAGAGGCCCAGGTGTAACTTGAAAGACTGTTTATAATGAAGCCTTGGAAGTCATGAAGGGTCACTTGCACTGTAGACTGTAGGTTAAGAGAGAACCAAATGGACAGCCCAGGTTCTAGGGGAGAGGACCCCATAAGGGTGACAAGACCTAGCCATATGGATTATTTGACAGGTCTGTTTGGAGACCAGCTACCATAAGACTCTCCAGTACAATGAGGCACCTGCTTTGATTGTGAATGAGGAGAAAGAGAGAGACCTCAGGTAGGAAGAACTGAGAGAGACTCTATCTGAAGCCTGCAATCCAAATGGCTGGGAGTAAAGTGACCTGCTGCCTTTCAGGGTTGGAAAAGCTTGTCTCCAAGCTGAGATAGTTAGAGGAAACTAGGATGTGGGAAAGAGGATAATGTTGGGGTTTGCGATGACCCTGACTGCCTCCTCCACACTGCATGGAAATGCAGCTCCAGCCAGATCTTGTCCCACTGGCTACAGTTCCACATTCTTTTCCTGGAGCTATCAAGGTGACCAACAGTGCACTGCTTTATAGGAGCTGGGTATGAGGGGCCTTCCCTTGTTAGCCTGCGCTTCAGACTCGCTGAGGCAGAGTGAGGTGGCCCCTGAATTCTGCGGTGCAGAGGGATGGGCAAAGCACCTACATCTAGTTCCTGGAGGCCAATCTCCACCCCCAGCCCAATCCACCCATCTCAGTTGGAAAGCTAAGACTTGACCAAATCTTTCACTAAGGGAGGAGCAAATAGGCCAGAAGCCTTGAAAAGAGCTTTCCAGACAACATAAACTCAAGTTCCTCTGCACTTAGCCTGTGATTGCTCAAGCCCAGATGAACACAGGGAGAGATTGTTACTTTAGCTTTTCTTTCCTTCATTCCTAGAGCAGTGGCGTATCCTGACATGGTTATCGATTGTCTGCATTTTCTTTTCTGCAAATTTGTTCTTCATGTCTTTTTTTTTTAAGATCTATTAATTTTAGAGAGAGAGAATGCTCAAGTGGGGAGGAGGGGTAGAGGAAGAGAGGGGGGAAGCAGACTCCCCCTCTGAGCAGGGAGCCTGATGACAGAACTTGATCCCACGATCCATGAGATCATGACCTGAGCTGAAACCAAGAGTTGTGCACTTAACTGACTGAGCCACCCAGACATCCCATTTTATCTTGTATTTATGTTTCTATTGGATATTTGTCTTCTATTGTAAATTTCAGTTAAGTTTTATCATATTATAGGTATTAACCCTATATCACATATCTGTGTTATAAGTAGTTTCCCAATCTGTCTTTTTCTCTTGACTATAATGATCATAATTTTCTATTAAGTATATACTAATTAAATATATCAATGTTTTAAAATAAGCTTTGGGTTCTTACCTTTGTTTTAAGGTTATCCCTAATACCCATGTGTTGTTCAATCTGGGAGCCACCAATGGGTTTTTGCATCAGCTTGCAATCCTCCAAGACCCTAGTCCCACATCAGGTCCAAGTTGCTGCTCACTAAATGCTAGTGGAAATTTAAAAAAAAGTTAACTAAAAGATGCTGGTTTGAGCCAATCAGTATCATAACAGGGACACAATTATTTTTTGCTTATGCCTAGGCTTTTGATAGCAGCTGGAATAAAAAAGAGAAGCCCAAAGAGTAGGCATGAGTCAGAGGGAGACAGGCATCATGTCTGTCACCTCTTTCTTTCCTTCTGCCATTGATAAAGTTTTATTTACTTGTTTTATTTTTAATTTTTTTATAATGATGGTCAATTAGCCAACATATACTACATCATTGGTTTTTGACTTAGTGTTCAATGATTCATTAGTTGTGTGTAACATCCTGTGCTCATCAGAACCACTGCTTAGCTTGGCAGCATACAGAGAGTGAGTCCTTTGGCTAATTGGGAAGTCTGAGCTGAGAGGATCCCAGGGTTTGACTCTTGCTTCCTTCCTGGTCTGATCGCTGTCCTCGCTCTGCTTGTCATTCCTTTTCACCCTCGCTTCCTTTCCTTCTCCTTGTGTCATCCCCTGTTCTTCCTGCTGGGTTTATTTCTGTCCTTGAGGTGAAGCTCCATGAGTCCTGGATTCAGGGAGGATCTGAGATCAGGCCAGCTTTGGGAATTGAGCCCAGCTCCTGTTTTGTCTCTCAAAGACCCCAGGCCCCTTCTGCAGGCAGCATGCCCTCTTGCTGTCACAAAGTTTGGGGACAATAAGGATATTAGATGCTCCTCACATCCTTTTCCTCAGAAGAAGGCATTTCTTCTATGAAAAATTGGAGCCTCCCTCAGAGAACAAAATTTCAATTCCATCCATCTCCCTAAACCTTCTTCCCACTGAGCTACCCCACCCGCCTCAGTTGCAGTCTGACTTTCATTTCAGGAACCTAGAAGACAGGGTTGTGTTCAGAGCAGTGGCCTAGAGAGGAAATGAATTATATTTATTATGATCGCTCTTCCCAAGATGAATAAAATAGTCATTACCTAACCATATCATCAGTGTAGTTTACTTTACCATTTATTAAGCTACTGTTTATATTAAGACCTGTGTGACGTGCTAAAGAACTTAATCTGTCTTCAGGCAAAGACAAGGCTTAAAGTCTAGTGTGAGAGGAAGATAATTTCAAAAAGGAAAATAGCTTAAGGCAGAATATAATTAGTGTGCAAACAGAAGCACTAAGTATTATGGGAATAGAAGTACAGAGATTAACCATAACTAAGGAAGTAATACTGCTATGAGTAATAGTAGCAGTAATATTGTGAGGAGTCAGTATTTGTTGAGTACTTATATGTGCCCTACATTGTGCAAAACACTTTAAATATATTCTCTTAATTGATTTTTGCAACCAGTGTATAATGTAGGTGCTTTTATGTTTCCTATTTCCTGAAGGTAAAATAAAAACAAAACAATGACAAATAAACCAAAAAAAAAAAGGTAAAGTGAGTTGCTTAATTCACTCAGGAAGCAAGTATCTTACACTGACCCTGAGCTCTGAAACTGTTTTCTCAGGAAGGCAGCATTTGATTTGCACATTAAAGATGGAGAGGGCTTGGAAATACAGGTTTTAACAGTACAGGGAAAAAAAGCAGGAGTAAATGCCTGGAAGACATTAAATACAGAATGTGCTCGGCTGTTGTCCAAATTATAATGACCCCTAAAGCTCTAAGACATAAACAGTACTGGCCTAGGAACAGAAAGATAAACTGACAAAATTGAAGAGACTCTTAGATATATGAGATATTGGTTTTGGAAAATCATGACATTTTAATTAGTGAACAATGGTGGACTATTCTAAAATAAATGAGATTAGGCCATTTTTTGAAGGCCAAATAAAGTTGTATCCCAACCTCAGAGATTATCTAATTTTATGTATAAAGAATAAAAGAACTGAATAAAAATCTACACAGAATAAACACAACCTATAAAATATTTTAATAATTTGGTGGTAGGCAAGGCTTTTTTGGTCTAAACCCAGTACTTACCAAAAGCTGCAAGGATAAATATCTATGTATTTAACTACATCTAATTTAAATTAGTTGGACAACAAAAATTACTGAAAATGAAGTTAATTATTTTAAAGAAAAAGAAAATGTTTGCCACACCAATATTATGCACAGGATTAACATTTCTTATATATAGCGAGTTCTTTTAAATCAGTAAAAAGTAGACCTTGACAGAATAAAAGGTTAAAAGATGAACTTATTCAAGCAAAAGAACTACAAATGGCTAATAAACATTTGAAAAAAAAACAACTTTACTAGTAATCAGGAAAATGCAAATTATAACAACAGTGCAGTACCTTAGATTTCCGATCACATGGTTAGTATTAAAAACAAACCCAAAAGGGTCTGACTGTACCCAGTGATGGGGAGAGTAAGAGAAAAAGGATGCTAGTAAAGTGCTGTGTATTGTGTAAGACTGATGAGCCACAGACCTGTACCCTTGAAATAAACAATACATTATATGGTAATAATACAAAAATAAAAATAAATTTTTTTTAGAGAAAAGGTCATTAGTAAAAGGGGAGAGATGTATTTTATTGTCTATCCTGTATTCACTTTGTTTGGGAAATTGCCCTCCTTTGCATTCAAGCCCCTGGGATCATTATGTTTTCATAGGGCCTTGTCAATCCTAGAAAGCAGGTAAATTCATAGGGGAAGACCATAAGACTATATGGCCTTTTAGGTTTTTTTTCTTTTCTTCTTTTTTTAGATTTATTTATTTCTTTGAGAGAGACAGAGAGTGCATGAGTGGGAGGAGCAGAGGGAGAAAGAGAGAGAATCTGAAGCAGATGCTACCCTGAGTGTGGAGCAGAACCCGGACTTGATCTCAGGACTCTGAGATCATGACCTGAGCCCTAACCAAGAGTCAGATGTTCAACCAACAGGGCCACCAGGTGCCCCTCTGTGGTTCTTTTATAGCCACACCCCCTTCTTCTCAATCAAACCCTTTCTTGAACCCATGGCCACCACTAATCAGTTCTCCATTTGTATAATTGTATTCTTTCAAGATTGTTACTTAGGTGGAATCATGCAGTATTGAAGCCTTGGGGATTGTTTTTTAATTCAGCATAATTCCCTGGAGACTCATCCAGGTTCTTTTGTAAGAGGAGTTCATTCATTTTTGCTGCTGTGTAGCATTGGTGGTATGGATGTACCATAGTTTAACAATTCACCCTTTGAGGGACTAGAGTGGTTTCCAGTCTGGGGCTCTAACGAATAAAGCTGCCATAAACTTTCTTGCATAGGCTTTTGTTTTCTTTTTCTTTCTTTTTTTTTAAATTTTATTTATTTATTTGACAGACAGAGATCACAAGTAGGCAGAGAGGCAGGCAGAGAGAGAGGAGGAAGCAGGCTCCCTGCCAAGCAGAGCCCGATCCCAGGACCCTGAGATCATGACCTGAGCTAAAGGCAGAGGTTTTAACCCACTGAGCCACCCAGGTGCTCCAAAGAAACCATCACTTTATAAGGACTAGTTAAGCTTCTACTCAGAAACAAGAGGTGATAAAGAGGTAAAGGGCCAATTCTGAATTAAAAGAAAAATTTTATAGTAGGCTTTTGTTTTCTTTGGGTTTTCATTTTCTTTGGAATAAATGCCCAAAAGCGTGATTGTTAAGTTGTACAGTATCCATGTCCTTATTTACTTTTTAAACTCCCAAACTGTATTCCCAAGTGTGTGCACCATTTTTAACATTCCTACATGAGTTGTCCAGTTTTTCCATATCCTCACCAGCCTTTGGTGTTGTAAACTGCTTTTAAAAAAAAATTTAGTCCTTTAAAAAAAAATACTTTTATTAACATATATTGTATTATTTGCCCCAGGGGTACAGGTTTGTGAATCATCAGGCTTACACAGTTCACAGCACTCACCATAGCACATACCCTCCCCAATGTCCATAATGCAGCCATCCTATCCCTACCCCCCACCCCCTAGCAACCCTCAGTTTGTTTCGTGAGATTAAGAGTCTCTTATGGTTTTTCTCCCCCCGATATCATCTTGTTTCATTTTTTTCCTACCCTACCCCCCAAAGCCCCCACTCTGCTTCTCAAATTCCTCATGTCAGGGAGATCATATGATAATTGATTTTCTCTGATTGACCTATTTCCCTCGGCATAATACCCTCTAGTTCCCTCCACATTGTTGCAAATGGCAAGATTTCATCTCTTTTGATGGCTGCATAGTATTCCATTGTATATATATACATACCACATCTTCTTTATCCATTCATCTGTTGATGGACATCTAGGTTCGTTCCATAGTTTGGCTATTGTGGACATTGCTGCTATAAACATTTGGATACACATGCCCCTTCAGATCACTACATTTGTATCTTTAGGGTAAATACTCAGTAGTGCGATTACTGGGTCATAGGGTAGCTTTATTTTCAACTTTTTGAAGAACGTCCATACTGTTTTCCAGAGTGGCTGCACCACCTGCATTCCCACCAACGGTGTAGGAGGGTTCCCCTTTCTCCAACACCCTCTCCAACATCTGTCATTTCCTGACTCATTAATTTTAGCCATTCTGAGTGGTGTGAGGTGGTATCTCATTGTGGTTTTGATTTGTATTTCCCTGATGGTGAGTGATGTGGAGCACTTTTTCATGTGTCTATTGGCCATCTGGATGTCTTCTTTGGAGAAATGTCTGTTCTTGTCCTCTGCCCATTTCTTGATTGGATTATTTGCTCTTTGGGTGTTGAGTTTGATAAGTTCTTTAAGGTTTTGGATACTAGCCCTTTATCTGATATGTCATTTGCAAATATCTTCTCCCATTCTGCAGGGGTGTTTTGGTTTTGTTGACGGTTTCCTTTGCTGAGGAAAAGTTTTTGATCTCGATGAAGTCCCAATAGTTCATTTTTGCCCTTGTTTCCCTTGCCTTTGGTGATGTTTCTAGGAAGAAGTTGCTGTGGCTGAGGTCCAAAAGGTTGTTCTCCTCAAGGATTTTGATGGATTCCTGTCTCACACTGAGGTTTTTCATTCATTTTGAGTCTATTTTTGTGTGTGGTATAAGGAAATGGTCCAGTTTCATTCTTCTGCATGTGGCTGTCCAATTTTCCCAACACCATTTGTTGAAGAGACAATCTTTTTTCCACTGGATTTTCTTTTCTACTTTGTTGAAGATTAGTTGACCATAAAGTTGAAGGTCTATTTCTGGGCTCTCTATTCTGTTCCATTGATCTATGTGTCTGTTTTTGTGCCAGTACCATACTGTCTTGATGATGACAGCTTTGTAACAGAGCTTGAAATCTGGAATTGTGATGCCATCAACTTTGGCTTTCTTTTTCAACATTCCTCTGACGATTTGGGGTCTTTTCTGGTTCCATAACAATTTTAGGATTGTTCATTCCATTTCTTTGAAAAAAATTGATAGTATTTTGATAGGGATTACATTAAATGTGTAGATTGCTTTAGGTAGCATAGACATTTTCATAATATTTGTTCTTCCAAACCATGAGCATGGAACTTTTTTCCATCTCTTTGTGTCTTCCTCAATTTCTTTATGTCTAATTTATAGTTTTCTGAGTACAGATTTTTTGCCTCTTTGATTAGGTTTATTCCTAGGTATCTTATGGTTTTAGGTGCAATTGTAAATGGGATTGACACCTCAATTTCTCTTTCTTCTGTCTTGCTGTTGGTATATAGAAATGCAACTGATTTCTGTGCATTGATTTTATATCCTGACACTTTACTGAATTCCTGTACCAGTTCTAGGAGATTTGGAGTAGAGTCTTTTGAGTTTTCCACATAAAATATCATATCATCTGCAAAGAGTGAGAGTTTGACTTCTCCTTTGCTGATTTGGATGCCTTTAATATTTTGTTGTTCTTGTTGTCTGATTGCTGAGGCTAGGATTTCCAGTACTATGTTGAATAACAGTGGTAATAGTGGACATCCCTGCCGTGTTCCTGACCTTAGGGAAAAGCTCTCAGTTTTTCCCCATTGGGAATGATATTTTCTGTGGGTTTTTCATAGATGGCTTTGATGATATTGAGGAATGTACACTCTATCCTTACACTGTGAAGAGTTTTGATCAAGAAAGGATGCTGTACTTTGTCAAATGCTTTTTCAGCATCTATTGAGAGTGTCATATGGTCTTGTTCTTTCTTTTATTAAAGTATTGAATCACATTGATTGATTTGTGGATGTTGAACCAACCTTGCAGCCCAGGAATAAATCCCACTTGGTCGTGGTGAATAATACTTTTATTGTACTGTTGGATCCTATTGGCTAGTATTTTGGTGAGAATTTTTGCATCAGTGTTCATAAAGGATATTGGTCTTTATTTCTCCTTTTTGATGGGCTCTTTGTCTGGTTTTAGGATCAAGGTAATGCTGGCCTCATAAAATTAGTTTTGAAGTTTTCCTTCCATTTCTATTTTTTGGAACAGTTTCAGGAGAATAGGTATTAATTCTTCTTTAAATGTTTGGTAGAATTCCCTGGGAAGCCATCTGACCCTGGACTTTTGTTTGTTTGGAGATTTTTGATGACTGTTTCAATCTCCTTACTGGTACAGGTCTGTTCAGGTTTTCTATTTCTTCCTGGTTCAGTTGTGGTAGTTTATATGTCTCTAGGAATGCATCCATTTCTTCTAGATTGTCAAATTTGCTGACTTATAGTTGCTCATAATATGTTCTTATTATTGTCTGTATTTCTTTGGTGTTGGTTGTGACCATTCCTCTTTTATTCATGATTTTATTTATTTGGGTCCTTTCCCTTTTCTTTTTGATAAGTCTGGCCAGGGATTTATCAACCTTGTTAATTCTTTCAGAGAATCATCTAGTTTCATTGATTTGTTCTACTATTTTTTGGTTTCTATTTCATTGATATCTGCTCTGCTTTTTAGGATTTCTCTTCTCCTGCTGGGTTTAGGCTTTCTTTGCTTTTCTTCCTCCAGCTTCTTTAGGGTAGGGTTAGGTTGTGTACTTGAGACCTCTCTTGTTTCTTGAGAAAGACTTGTATCACTATATACTTTCCTCAGGACTGCCTTTGCTGTGTCTCAAAGATTTTGAACAGTTGTGTTTTCATTTTCATTTGTTTCCATGATTTTTTTCAGTTCTTCTTTAATTTCTTGGTTGACCCATTCATTCTTTAGTAGGATGCTCTTAAGCCTCCATGTATTAGGGTTCTTTCCAACTTTCCTCTTGTGATTGAATTCTAGCTTCAGAGCATTGTGGTCTGAAAATATGCAAGGAATAATCCCAATATTTTGGTACCAGTTGAGACCTGATTTGTGACCCAGGATGTGATTTATTCTGGAGAATGCTCCATGTGCACTAGAGAAGAATGTGTATTCTGTTGCTTTGGGATGGAATGTTCTGAATATATCTGTGATGTCCATCTGGTCCAGTGTGTCATTTAAGGCCTTTATTTCCTTGTTATCTTTTGTTTGGATGATCTGTCCATTTCAGTGAGGGCGGTATTAAGCCCCCTGCTATTATTTATTATTATTGATGTGTTTCTTTGATTTTGTTATTAATTGGTTCATATCATTGGCTGCTCCCATGTTAGGGGCATAAATATTTAAAATTGTTAGATCTTCTTGTTGGGCAGACCCTTTAAATATGAAATCATGTCCTTCCTCATCTCTTATTATAGTCTTTGGCTTAAAATCTAATTGATCTGATATAAGGATTGCCACCCAGCTTTCTTTTGATGTCCATTAGCATGGTAAATTGTTTTCCACCCCATCACTTTGGATCTAAAATGAGTTTCTTGTATACAGCATATTGATGGGTTTTGGTTTTTTTTTTTAATTTTTTTATTAACATATAATGTATTATTAGCCCCAGGGGTAAAGGTCTGTGGATCGCCAGGTTTACACACTTCATAGCACTCACCATAGCACATACTTTCCCCAATGTCCATAACCCTACCACCCTCTCCCTTCCCCCTCCCCCCTGGCAACCCTCAGTTTGTTTTGTGAGATTAAGAGTCTCTTATGGTTTGTCTCCCTCCCAATACCATCTTGTTTCATTTATTCTTTTCCTACCCCCAACCCCCACCCCCATTGCATCTCTACTTCCTCATATCAGGGAGATCATATGATAGTTGTCTTTCTCCGACTGATTTATTTCACTAAGCATAATGATGGGTTTTGGTTTTGTATGCATTATGATACCCTGTGCCTTTTGATTGGGGCATTGAGCCCATTTACTTTCAGGGTAACTATTGAAAGATAAGAACTTAGTGCCATTGTATTGCCTGTAAGGTGACTGTTACTGTATATTGTCTCTGTTCCTTTCTGGTCTACCACTGTAAGTCTCTCTCTTTGCTTAGAGGACCCCTTTCAATATTTCCTGTAGGGCTGGTTTGGTGTTTGCAAATTCTTTTAATTTTTCTTTGTCCTGGAAACTTTTTATCTCTCCTTCTATTTTTAATGTTAGCCTAGCTGGATATAGTATTCTCGGCTACATATTTTTCTCATTTAGTGCTCTGAATATATCATGTCAGTTCTTTCTGGGCTGCCAGGTCTCTGTGGATAAGTCTGCTGCCAATCTAATATTTCTACCATTATATGTTACAGACTTCTTATCCCAAGCTGCTTTCAGGATTTTTGCTTTGTCACTGAGACTTGTAAGTTTTACTTTTAGATGATGGAGTTTGGACCTATTTTTATTGATTTTGAGGGGGATTCTCTGTGCCTCCTGGATTTTGATGCTTGTTCCCTTTGCCATATTAGGGAAATTCTCTACTATAATTTCCTCCAATATATCTTCTGCCCCTCTCTCTCTTTCTTCTTCTTCTGGAATCCCTATTCTAATACTGTTTCATCTTATGGTATCACTTATCTCTTGAATACTCGCTTTGTGGTCCAGTAGCTCTTTGTCTCTCTTATGCTCAGCTTCTTTACTCTCCATCATTTGGTCTTCTATATCACTAATTTTCTCTTTTGCCTCATTTATCCTGGCAGTAAGAGCCTCCATTTTTCATTGCACATCATTAATAGCACTTTTAAATTTCATCTTGGTTAGATTTTAGTTCTTTTATTTCTCCAGAAAGGGTTTCTCTATCTTCCGTGTCTTTTTTGAACCCAGCTAGCATCTTGAGAATCATTATTCTGAACTCTATATATGACATATTACTAGTGTCCACACTGATTATGTCCCTAGCTGTCAGTACTGCCTCTTGTTCTTTTTTTTTTTGTGGTGAGTTTTTCTGCCTTGTCATTTTATCCAGATAAGAATATATGAATGAGAGAATAAAATACTAAAAGGGTGGCAAAGACCCCAGAAAAATATATGCTAACCAAATCAGAAGAGACCCAAAACTGGGGGGAGAAGAAAGGGGGAAAATAAATTAAAAAATAATTAATTAATTAATTTTATATATACTAGTGAATAGGACAGAGCCACCCACTTGATTTTGGGTGTATTTTGGTCTCTTAGAAGAAACTACCTCCCTAAATTTTAAAGAAAGAAAATCTTAGATATCTACAAAAGTAAGGGTAAACACAATGAAAGGATTGAATATGATTGTAAGGAAGAAAATTTTAAAAAAATCTAAAAAGAGAATTGATAAGGGAAGTTGTTTAGAAAAAGAAAAAAAGAAGAGTAGGGAATGTGCTCAGACTGGAGACTAGAATAAAGCCATGTGCTAGATTAGGGTATATTTTGACCTATTAGAAGAAATTGTATCCCAAAAATTTTTAGAAGAAAAAACAACTATATGTATACAAAAAATAAAGTTAATATAATGAAGGGATAAAATATGACTATAAATATGAAGGTTTAAAAATATTTTTTAAGAAAGGCATTAAGATAAACTAGTTAAAAAAGTTAAAAGAGGAAAGGAAAAATTTTAAAAATAGAATAAGAAAAAAATAAAATTAAAAAAAATTAACTTCGCAAGAGTAAAGGATCATGGGGAAAAAGCCATGACATCTATGTGTTGCTTTCCCCTATCTCTGGAGTTCTGCTGTTTTCCTTGATCAGTGAGCTTGGTCTTGGCTGGATGTTCTTGCTTATCTTCTGCAGGAGGGGCCTGTTGCCTTAATTTTCAAATGTCTTTACCCAAGGCAGAATTGCACCACCCTTGCCAGGGACCAAACTAAGTAATCTGGTCAGGGTTGCTCTTGGGGCCTTTGTTCCCTGAATGCTTTCTGCACTGCTTTGGAGGACAGAAATGAAAATGGTGGCTTCCTAATCTCCAGCCTGGAGGATCCAAGAGCTCAGGGCCCTACTCTTCAGGGGGCCCTCATAGATAAGCAGTCAATCACTTCTGTCTCCCTGGTCTCCGGCCGCACTCCGTGCTCAACTATCTTGTGACCGAGTGTTTCTATCTCTAGCACATGGCCCCACTTGGCATCTCCAAACCCAGCAGATTTTTGCTGTGCCACTCCACCCACAGGAGGAAGGTGAATCTCCCTGGATCTGCCACTTGTGGGGTCCCTGCTCGAACAGCAGTGGTCTGACTGTGCCTTGGATCATGGTTTAAGGTAACACAGACCTGAAAGCTCACTCTTTGGCTCTGTCTCTGTATTCGGCTTCCCTGCTCCAATACCTGGCAGCTCTGCCACACTCAGACACCCCTAATCCTTCTGTGACCCTCGGGACCTGAGACCACACTGTCCCCACGAGGGCTTCACCCCCACTTAGCTTCTGGAGCAATGTCCCTCAGTGGAGCAGACTTCTACACATTCTGATTTTGTGCTCCACTGCTCTGCCACTTTCCAGGAGCTGGCCCCTCCCCCCGTGGTCTATCTTCCCATCGCTTTGGATTCACTTCTCCACACATCCTACCTTCCAGAAAGTGGTCGATTTTCTGTTCCTAGAATTACTGCTCTTCTTCTCTTCTATCTCCTGTTGAGTTTGTATCTCCTGTTGAGTTTGGAATGGTTTGATACCTATCTATCTGAAGTCCTGGGATCTGATGTCATTTCAGTCTGCTATTCCTCCACCATCTTGCCTCTCCTTCTATTTTAGTTCTTCTTATAGTGTCTAATGACATACCATGAGTTTATTTGCATTTCTCTAATGACTAACAATGTTGGACAACCTCTCATGTGTTTGACTTCTTGTGGATTTCATTAATAGATTTTAGCATTCTATTTTCATTTATAGAAATTCTGAGTATATGTCTTTGTAATCTCCTTCCGTGGTTGCTCTAGTTATATCTATCTATATATCTATCCATCATAATCCACTTGTTTCATCATTTTACCAATTGGAATAAAATAGAAACACTTTATCTTTTTTATGACTTTTTATTCTTCCCTTCTTTGTAGTATAAATTGTCTTTAAACATTTCTTTTATTCACATTTAGAGCCACATCAGAGAGTGTAATGATTTTTACTTCAATGGTCAAGCATCATTAATTTATCTGTATTTTTTGCTTACCATGTCCTATTTTTTCTTTATCATCAATATTCCTTATTTTATCATTTACTTTATGTTCAGAGAATTCCTTTTGCCGTTCTTTTACTAGGTCTGCTGGTAACAAAT
This sequence comes from Taxidea taxus jeffersonii, assembly GCA_003697995.1. NCBI lineage: Eukaryota > Metazoa > Chordata > Mammalia > Carnivora > Mustelidae > Taxidea > Taxidea taxus. Next base: position 17,905 of record RCUC01153985.1, on the reverse strand, counting down.
TCTCCTAATTTTCCTTCCTTGGTGAATATCATGATTTTCTCTTTATTCCAGAAAGATATTTTCAGTGGGTATAGGAATTTGTGACTCTTCCTTTCTCTCTGCACTTGAAAAAGTGTGCCACTTTTTGTAGCCTCCAGAGTTTCTGATGATAAATCCACTGTCCTTGGAGTTGATGTTCCCCTATAGGTAAGGTGTCATATATCTTTCTGCTTTCAAGTTGTTTTCTTCACCTTCAGTTTTCAGAAGCTTGACTATGATGTGTCTTGCTGTGGATTTTTAAGTTTATTCTATTTGGTGTTTTCTCAGCTTCCAGAATCTGTAGTTCTATGTCTTTTACCAAATTTAGGAGTTTTTCAGCCATTATTTTTTCTAGTATTTTTTTCAGGACTGCCCTCCTCTTTCCTTCAGGGATTATGATAACAGGAATGTTAGATCTTTTTTTTTTTAATAGTCCCACAGGCCCCTGTGGTTCTGCTTATTTTTTAATTTTGGTCATTTTCTCTCTTTGTTCAGACTGGGTGAGATTTACTGTTCTATCTTCTGTTGCAGTTCACCAATTATTGTCCCTGATCCCTCTATTCTGTTGAGCCCATCATTGAGTTTTTAATTTCAGTTACTGTATTTTTCTGTTCCAGATTTCTAATTAGTGATTCTTTATATCTTCTATTTCTTCTCTAAGACTTTTTGTTTCTTTCATTTTCTCTGACTTTTGTTCATAATCGCTCACTGAAGCATTTTATTTTATTTTTTAAAAAAGGTTTATCTGAGAGATATTTGTTTATCTGAGAGAGAGAGAGAGAGAGAGAGAGAGAGAGAGAGAGACTGCGAGTGGGGAAAGAGGTAGAGGGAGAGAAAGAATCCTTAACCAGACTCTTCACTGAGAGCAGAGCCTGACATGGGGCTCAGTCCCATGACCCTGAGATCATGCCCTGAGCCAAAATCAAGAGCCAGATGCTCAGCTGACTGAAATACCCAGGCACCCCTCTCAGAAGCATTTTATGATGGCTGTTTCACAATCTTTGTAAAATTTTAGTACCCCTGCCCTCTTGGTATTGATTGCCTTTTTTTCATTCACTTTGGGATATTCTGGTTCTTGATATGACAAGTGATTTTCAGATGAAACCTGGACATTTTGGGTATTATGTTGAGACCCTCCATCTTAGTTGAACTTTCTGCTTTAGGTTGGGTTTGTCTGACATTGCTCCAGCAGTGGAAGGAAGTGCGTTGCGTAGTTGCTGCCAGGTTAGGGTTAGGGTTAGGGTGGAAGTCCAAGTTTTCCACTCAGCCTCTGTTAGCACCCAAGGTGGGGGTGGTGGGATGCTGCATGACTGCTGTGAGGCTGAGGTTCTGGCTCCTCACTAGCCTTGGATCATTTCATCCTGGCTGTAAGGGTAGGAAGGCCTCCTGAATGCTCCCTACATGTCCTTCACAGACATCACAGGCAAAAGTGGTAAGAGTCTTGACCCTCCACTTGGCCTCCACTGGAAGTGGAAATGATGTTTCTTTATTGCCAGTTGAGGGGTCCAAGTCCAGGCTTCCCACAAGATCTCCACTGACACCACAGGTGGGATTTGGGGGATCACTGCTAGCTTCCTACTTAGCATTTTCTAATAACTCTGGTGGTGGTGGTGGTCATGGGGGGATAGGGGCATCTCCTGTATAATCTGGCAAGGGTGGGAATCTAGACTCTCTACCTTCCTTGGTGAGGATTGGGGTTTTTCTGTACTGTTTGGTGGGAGTTGAGCAATAGTTATCTGATACCTTCTTCCTTTGCCAGGCTTCCCCTTTCCTGATCCTTTGGCTAGAAAATGCAGGCTTGGTGGGGATTTTCTGTGCCTTTTGGGACTTCTGGGAATTTTGAGGTTGCTGGCTCCTTCAACTTTAAATCTGGAGCATATGAAGCAAAAAGAGAATGTAGAGAACTCCACTCCATTACTCATTGGATCCTGAGGTCCCTAATCCATTTGGCTTCTTTTCCCCAACTTTCAGAGTCTTCTTACGTTTGTTTTGTATATAATATCCACAATTTTAGGCTGTGCTTAGCAAGAGGATTAGGGAACATATGTCAGTATTTTGCTTTGTGTACATCAACTTTATAATGCCTTCTGACATCTTCGAAGCAGGGTCCCTCTCATTAGTGCTCTTTATACATTTCTTAAATAGTATTAGGCTTTTCTCCCCATGTTATCTCAAATATCATTTTATCATGTCTCAAAAGAACAACAACAAAAATTGGAATTTTAATTGGAATTGAACCAAATGGAGTTATTATATATATTTTATATTAATTATGGGATAAATCATGTTTTAAATCATATTAGGTCTTACATCCAAAATATAAATTTTCACTTATTCCTATAATATTTTATGTCCTTTATGATCTAATAGTTTTTGTATTATATATAGAATGCTTTTTATTGTCAAATTTTTCCTAAGAAACCTATTTCATCTGGTGGCTACTTTGAATTATTTTCCTTCATATATGCCTAGCATAGAAAGACACTATTGACTGCATATCAGGCTTGTACTTAGTCACCTGATTAATTACCCTTAGTAATTTCTTTTTTTTTTTTTTTGATGAAGTCTTCTGAATTTTCCAAGCATACAGTCATGTTATCAGCAGACACAATTTTTATCCCTTTCTTCTACTATTAAAATGATTTTATAAATGATGAAAAATAATTTTATCTCTTTCTCCTAATTTTTAAAGCAATGTATATTGCTTCATTAATCTACTAACCAAACAAAAACTACAAAAAAAGTGCCTATCAGTATGGGAATGGTTGAATAAATGTTGGCTGGTTCACAGAATTGAATGCTCACTAACTGTGGAAATAACTTAACTTGGAAGGATTTCAACTCTGAAGGGTGAAGTGAGGAAAGCAGAATACAGTAATGTGATCCTATTTTCTAAAACAACAGAAAACCTATCTGTATGTGGTGGTCCATATAATATATATGGGCATGATTATCTAAATAGAGGGAAAGCTATAAAAGACATCAGCTGGGTTATATTGGCAGTGGTAGATGAGAGGAAAAGAAGAGATAAGCAAAAACAAACAAAAAGACTGCTTTCAGATGTTATTCACCATAGAAACAGCACATACAACATGGTCCCATTCATGGTAATTTACACAGAGCTGCATAAAGAGACATGTGAAGAGGTAGCCAAAGCCCTGTTAGTGGTACTCATGATGTCAGGGGGGATTTTCCAAGGATTTAATTCTTATTTTTACCTCTTGTGAATTATTCACGATGTTTATGACAAGAATATATGATCATACAAACACAGAATAAATTTTTTTTCATGACGGAAATTGAAAAAAAAAAAAGCAACAAAATGCAATAGGGTCATTCCAGTGCAAGTATCAGCCTGGGCCTTTTGCAGATCTGTGCTATGCTGGTTAAATGTCTTTGATGGAAAACACCAGAAACTGGAGGACTAATGACAAAAACCAGAGAATTAATTAGAATATTCTGAGTTAGAGGGGAGAAAGCTCTACCTTAGCCTTTTGGAAGGATAAGGGCATACATAGCTCCCAAAGTCTAGGAAATGGGAAGTAATGAACAATGTCCCAGTACTTCAAGATGAATCATGTCTTAGAGATTAATTTCTTGGGGTCACTGTGGACAAGATTTGAAGTTTTAAGGGGGAATGTCCAACTGTCTAAGTTGGGATCACTGGCTCAACACTTGGTCAGACTTGATTAAATGCAATAGGGCAGGTGGATCATTTCCTAAGAGAGATTGGGGTGTATTAGCCAAAAGAAATGGGTAGACAGTCTAGAAAGTTTAAAACAAATGAACATCAAATGTCCATGCACAGGTTCATAGAGGCTGAGAGTCCACCAGAGCCCAGACCCTCTGACGGAACACCCACTGCTAAGACTGTGTCCATTGGACTGTCCCTTCCTTCCCAGGGGCACTAGGGGCTCAGCCTGCTTTCCTCTCCTCCATGTCCATTTACCGGACTCCTTTTCCTTCAGGGCCCACAGACACTGCCATGACTTTTCCTTCACATAAGTCTTGCTTGTTGGAATTCAGGTGCATTTCTTCAAGTGGACACACGAGACAGTTATACATCAAAGCAGCGTAAACAGCTGAAGATTGCATTATAAACTGTCTCAGTAGAAGGGATAAATGACTCGAGGAAAGTCAGATCAAAAGAAGTTACCTCTATGAAGAATTAAATTTTCTTAGACCCACCATGGTGCCCCAGGGAAAAGAGGAATATGACTGGTGAAAGAAGATAGCCCTTAGTCCACTCTAGCAGGGGGCGCTTTGTCTATTGAGATGAGTACCACGCATTCAAGAAAAGTCAAGGCGCCTGTAAGAGAGGAACATCTTCTTCCTGACAGGAAGTTGTCCACCAGTAGGGATGTTGGTTAGTATCTGGAGCGGGCACTCTGCCTTGAGGTGCCTTTCTGTGTGTGGTTCCTGAACACCAGTGCTCAGTGGCTTAAAGCAACCACCCTTGACTCTCTGGGTGTGTTTCTGTTGGGGTAACTCTGCGTCTCTTGTTCTCTGTGGGAGAGGACAAGCCTATCCACAGCGTGCACGTTTCTAGTTTCTGTTTGCATCACTTCTACTAACACCTCATTGGTCAAAGCCAGTCACGTGCTCAGCTGCACGGCAGGGGCTCGAAGTTCTTACTCCTCCAGTGGTTGTTGTGGGGGTGGGGGAGTGAATGTTTCTGAACAAGTGGTATCACCTCAGTTCCTGTGAGGTCTTGTCTGGATGAGCAGGACGTTGACCAAAGCCGTCAGACTTGGGCACATGTACAGAGACTGGCTTCTTTTTCAGCAGGCTAACAACTGAGTAAAAAACCAACACCAAAACAAAAACCAGACTGTTGAAAGAGAAAAGAGAAGAGAAAGAGAAAAGGGGAAAGAGAAGGGAGAAATCTGGAACTATATTGTTTTGGAGTGACAATACAAAATACATGACTAGGATTTTCTGTATCATTTTCAGCATTTTCCATGTTTTTTATAATGGATAACTAACGTTTTCATAATCAGAAACAACACACACACACACATGCACACACATGAATGAAAGAAAGAAAATGCCCTCTGAGGAGTCTTTTTCTTCTCCACTTGTGCAAACAAGAACAACACAGCATTGATGGAGGGGCTGGGAGATAATTTTGTTTTTGTTTTTAATCTCTGTAGCTTTTAAAAGGAAAGTGAGTGCTGCAAAAATACCCATTTCTTCTGTGCTAGTTAAATTTTGCACTCAGGGCAGAGGCTAAAGATTACATTTTCATAAGACATTGATTTTTTTCAGAGGGTGAGATACAGAAAACCTTTTAAGGAATTAATGTCTATTCTTAATTTTTTAAGATGGTGATTTATTGGGATGATAATGCTGACTTTCTTCTACACTTGCCTGTGTTTCCTCATCTGCACAATGAAGGGGCTGAATGCAGTGGTCTCTAAGGTTCCTTTAGGATCTCACTTACAGTCTTTCTAATATTATTCCTGCAGCTCTGTTATTTAGCATTTGAAGATGCATGCCCTGAAGTGAAAGGTCAAATTCTTTACTCTGCCTCACACTGACATTTTTATAGTGGCTAGCACAGCAGTAATGTGGGTAGTTCTTTTGTTATTTTCTTCTAGTTATACAAATGTTAATGTGTATTGTAAAAATTTAATAAATATAGTAGAAAAAATAAAAATCACCTATAATCCCACTAGTATTAAATTTCACAGTGTGTTTCCAATATTTTTCAGTGTCTATATGTTGCAACTTATTTTTTAAATGTATTGATCTAATTTTTAATTTTATTTATTATGACATATCCCTATGCAATTTAATTATCTTCCAAGCAGTTATCTGTGATGGCTAGGGGAGATTTAATAAATTTATTATAAACTATATGTCCAACTACCTATTTTTTTACCTTTATGTTCTTTCAGTATGGGTTAGCGGTTAAATTCAAGGGCTTTGAGCAACATCTGGGGGGCTTAGTCGGTTGAGCAACCCACTCTTGATTATGGTTTGGGTGGTGATCTCCAGGTCACGAGTGGTGATTATCTTCAGGTCATGAGATTGAGCCGACCTCTGCCGCCTGGAGTCCGCTTGGGGTTCTCTCCTTCTCCTTCTGCCCCTCCCCCCGGCTTGTGTGTATGCTCTCTAAATAAATACATAAATACATAAATAAAGTCTTTCAAAAAATCCTTGAGATTTGACAGTCTGAGTTTGAAATCCTGCGTCTATTACTTACTAAGTATGTGACTCCAGACAAGGGTCTTGACTTCCTTAAGCTTCATTTTCCTAGTCTACAAAACAGAAATGAAGTCTGCCCAATCTATATACAGTTTTAAGAAAAGAAAACTATCTACTGTCTCTCTAGGGTTTTTGTGAAGATAAAATGATGGTTGTGCCGCAGGGTAATATTTCAAGTCATAATCATATGCCTACCCTCCATCCTGCCCTCCACCCTCACCAAGTGTCTTGGCTGTCATTCCACCGTGGCCCTCCCACCTCAGAGTGATTGACAGCCTCACTCACCAAGGAATCACAAAACAAAGACAGCGAATACTTGTAAATTAAAGTTCCAGTATTCCCAACCTAAGTAAAAGAAAGACAATCTGTATATATACTTGTAAAGTAATTGCTCCTGTCTCCAAACTGGGTGACTCTAACAAGGAGGAGGGACCATCTGAGTGTCCTGGCATTTCCAGCCCACTCTGCAGAGTAGCCTCAGGGACCATCTTTCTTCTGCATTGTTATAAAGTGAGGATAAGGGATAGAGGGTGTACGGCAAAGCACCCACAGGCCTTCTTTCTAGTAGCGACTCATTGAGCCTGAGACTGCCCCCTCGTTAGCTCTCCCGTCCTGAAATCCACCAGTGTGAACAAGAGTCTCTTTGGCAGACAAGAACCCTCATGATCCCCAGGCCCTCTACTCCTAGCTATCACGCTCCGCAGGCGATGGGACCCTGCCCAGCTGTCCCTGGCACAGCGCCCCCTAGGGATAAGAGCTTGGTGAATGTGGGCTAGTCTCAGGACTTGGAATTTTTCACTCAGTAAATACTCAACATCTCTGATGTGCATTTTTAGATACCTCTTATTGTTTCCTTAAGAAATTTTATTAGAGATGCAATTATCCTTTTAAGTGTGGTCATTTTTAAGACTTTTAGTAAGTGTAGACGAAGCTGCCCTCAGAATGATTCAACAAATTTACCCTTTAATGAGATGATATGCGTTCCTATGTTTTTGCCAAAATTAGTAAAAAAAAAAAAAAGCTAAGTTCTGGTTTTCTGATTCTAAAAGTAGTATGTACATGCATTTGGAAAATCATCTAGAAATTCTGAAAAAGCAATTTTTTAACAATATTAGCTCTGCACCATTATTTTTAAGGCATGCTAACGTTAATGGTATAGCTGTGTTTCATTTAGCCAGTCCTTTATTAATAGGCTTTTAGGTTGAATATCTAATTTTGCTACTTGTTAAATTTTACAATGAGTCTCTTGAACATATATCTTTGTGCATATATCTAAATATGTACTACTGTAATATCCTTATCCATTCCAATACATCTCAATCTGCTATTTTTAGTTTCTTCTAGGCAAGCCATCATATTTGAAAACCATGATGATTTTGACCCTTTCATTTTACTAGTAGATTAAATTTTTCTTTGTAATGTTAACTAGACGTTCTAGAAGTTCTAAAAAAATGCAAAATAATTATGGTGATGCTAGGTTTCTTCTCTTTTTTTCTGATTTTAATGGATATGCTTCAAGGTATGGGCAATATTTTCTCTTGACTTCAGATAGCTATTTTTAAATCATACTAAATAAGTAGCTTTCTATTCTGAATTTTTTTAAATTTTAAAATTAGAAGCAAATGCTGAAATTTATCATACTTTCTAACATTTATTGAGATGTTCATGCATTTTTTTCTGCCTTTACCTATAATGTGGTGAATTAAATAAATATATTTATAATGCTGAACTCCTTTTACATTTCCAGAATAAACTACATGTGATTTCTTGGAATTTATTTTATAACACATGCCAGGATTCAGTTTCCTCTATTTTATTTTTGATATCTCAGCAACTCTACCACCACCACAACTATCATTATCATCACATGCATTAGCAGGCATTATCAGCCGTAAACTGAATGCATAGTGTATTTTTGAACTTATTTATATCACTTCTTAATCCTAATGGTTACTCTTTTCTTTGATTTTTTTCAGCTTTATTGGGGATATAATTGGCAAATAAAATTCTAAAATATTTGAAGTGTGCAAACCTCACAGTTATTCTTTTTTTTTTTTTTACTTTATTTAAGCTTTATTTAAACATATGATGTAACCCCACCACCCTCACCCAACCCCTCTTCCCCCCACCCCCCTCAGTTTGTTTTATGACATTAAGAGTCTCTTTTGGTTTTTCTCCCTCCCTATCCCATCTTCTTTCATTTTTACTTTTCCTACCACCTTAACTCCCACCCCCGTTGCATCTCCACTTCCTCATATCAGGGAGATCATGTGGTAGTTGTCTTTCTCCAGTTGACTTATTTCGCTAGGCATAATACGCTCTAGTTCCATCCATGTCATCGCAAATGGTAAGATTTCATTTCTTTTGATGGCTGCATAGTATTCCATCGTATATATATACCACATCTTCTTTATCCATTCATCTGTTGATGGGCATCTAGGTTCTTTCCATAACTTGGCTATTGTGGACATTGCTGCTATAAACATTCGGGTACACGTGCCCCTTTGGATCACTACGTTTGTATCTTTAGGATAGATACCCAGTAGTGCAATTGCTGGGTCATAAGGTAGCTCTATTTTCAATTTTTTGAGGAACCTCCATACTGTTTTCCAGAGTGGTTGCACCAGCTTGCATTCCCACCAACAGTGTAGCAGGGTTCCCCTTTCTCCGCATCCTCGCCAGCATCTGTCATTTCGTGACTTGTTCATTTTAGCCATTCTGACTGGTGTGAGGTGGTATCTCATTGTGGTTTTGATTTGTATTTCCCTGATGCCCAGTGCTATGGAGCACTTTTTCATGTGTCTGTTGGCCATCTGGATGTCTTCTTTGCAGAAATGTCTGTTCATGTCCTCTGCCCATTTCTTGATTGGATTATTTGTTCTTTGGGTGTTGAGTTTGCTAAGCTCTTTGTAGATTTTAGATACTAGCCCTTTATCTGATATGTCATTTGCAAATATCTTTTCCCACTCTGTCAGTTGTCTTTTGGTTTTGTTGATTGTTTCCTTTGCTGTGCAAAAGCTTTTGATCTTGATGAAGTCCCAATAGTTCATTTTTTCCCTTGCTTCCCTTGCCTTTGGCGTTGTTCCTAGGAAGAAGTTGCTGCGGCTGAGGTCGAAGAGGTTGCTGCCTGTGTTCTCCTCAAGGATTTTGATGGATTCCTTTCTCACGTTGAGATCCTTCATCCATTTTGAGTCTATTTTCGTGTGTGGCCTCACAGTTATTCTTAAGGTAGATATTGTAATCCCACTTTACAGAAAGGATATAGAATAGTTAAGTATCCAAGTCAGAAAATATTTCTTTAAAATACAGCAAGTATTTACCTATACATCTATTTATCTCCCAAGCCTACAATTTTAATCATCTTATGTGTCTGTAAATTTAGTGGAATGATTGGTCTGTAGATAATTTCTAAGTGCATTATTTGACAAATTTTGTTATCAGGTTTATGCTAGTTTAATAAATTGAAATGTTTTCCAATTTTTAAAAATGTTATTAAATATTTTAAATAGCATGAAATTAATCTTTTCTCCATATCTGAGAAAATACCTATTTTATTATTCAAAAAATACATATTTCTATTTCCTTTTATTTTTCCTTGATCAGACTTGTCTGCCTTCATATATTTTGTTGGTCTTGTCAAATTAAAAACCAATATTATGTATCAACTGTAATGTTTCCTCCTATGCCCTTTGTTTCACTTTGAAGGCTTTACATTTTTTGACTTCTTTGATTGAATATTCATTTCATTGATTCTCTAAGACGATGGTCAATAGTATGACCATAGCTCACACTTTGCCTCTTTCCCACTTCCAATGTCCTGCTGAAATGACCCTATCAATGTAACAAGGAAAAATCTAAACGGTAGATTAGATTACATAAAATATATAAACACATAAAATACAAAAAGTATAATACTTAACACCAAAAATATGTAAATATTTCAGCAATTAATGGGGTATATTATGGTAGAGAGATTCCTTGGGGGTGGGGAGTAGGTGGGAAGAAAATCTCAGTAGGGAGTAAGGAGAAGGATTCTACCCTCTCCCACCTCACCTCCACTAATACAGGTCATAGAGCGAATCAATTAAACCATGACATAACTGTTTTCTGAATGAGTCTATCTAAGCTCTCAATAGATCACATCTACTGAAAGTTTGTGCCATGAGTAACCCTTGAGAAAATAGAAATTTTTTAAAAATGGCATTGTTAGAAAGTTTTAAAGATCAGAGCACCCTAAAAAATCTGAGAACAAGAAAATAATATCCTGTAGATTAAAAAAAATCATTGAATTAAACTAAAATTTCAGCAGAGGTAGTAGATATTGCATAACAAAACAAAACAAACAAAAACACAAACCAGTTCCAAGTCTAATATGATATGTTACTACTATTCCACCAAACAAACAAACAAACAAAAAAACAACAAAAAACCTTTCTGTCTCTGTGGGCCCCCTGAAGATGATATTGCCCGCAAACTAGATTATACTTACCCCTCTGTCATCAGGCTTGGATATCTGATTTGCTTTGGGTAGTAAAATGTGAGCAGAATTGCCACGTGTGAACCAGAGCTTCCAGAGTGTAACACAGTTCATCATCTCAAGTTGGAGATATCCTTGATGGGGCTGCTCCTTCAGTCCTGGTCCCTTCCAAAAGACAGCATGGAGTTAGAGAGTCTGTGCTTAACTGCAATGCCCAAGTAGCATGAGGAAAAAAAAACCCTTTCTCGATATAAACTCTGAAGTGTTGGGATTGTTACCTGGTTATAAGGGAGCCTAAGCACACTTACTCTGCCAACGGGATAATTATCCTAGAATTCAGAATAAGAGAGAGAGAGGCAGAAGTTTAAAGATAAAGGGTGCAAGATGTGAGATAGATCTAGGAAACTCAATGAGCATATAAAAGGGATTCAAAGAACACTGGGATTGGACTAGAAATACATTAGTACAGATTAATCAGGGCAGAATTGCATTTTTTACAGTATGGGATGTTTCCATTGAGGAATGTGTCACTATGTGTTTGTCGTCTTACTGTCCTTTCAGTGTGCTTGTGCAGATTTGTTCTTAGAGTTCCTGAACATTTTTCCTTTCTTGAAACCAAAAGGGATGTTAATTTTAAACATCTATGTTTTTAAGATTCACCAAAATCAATCTGTAATTTATAAATTCAGATTTAACCTTTTTGTGGAATGTCTTCCAAGTTTTACATTTGAAAATTCTCAGACATTGGCATGATGTTATTATGCTCATTGAGAGCTCCTTAAGAATAGAAATTCCTGGCCTCTCCTCCCTGAGATTTGTGTCTAGTTGCCCCAGGTGGAACCTAGGAATCTACAGGTTTAATAAAATGACAGAAAATTTGGATTTTAACTAAATGATTGTCCACACTTAGAAAAATTTTACTTTTAAATGACTTCCAAATATTCTAACTCTGGCTGTGTGTGTGTGTGTGTGTGTGTGTGTGTGTGTGTGTGTGTGTGTTCTGTTGTTCTTTTCTTTTAAATAGAAAAAAAAACCTGTAGCAACATTAGAATCATAATTTCCCTCATCTTCTCATTCTTCAAAAAGTCAAACAGCTTTTAAATCACTAAAAAATTAAGCTTTACAAAGGTAGGGATCCTAATCTCTTGTTTACCTCTAGACTTCCTTATTTATTTATTTAAAATTATTTTTAGTAACATATAATTTACTAAATTATTTGCCCCAGGGGTATAGGTCTGTGAATCATCAGGCTTATACAATTCACAGCACTCACCATAGCCCGTACCCTCCCCAATCTCCATAACCCAACCACCCTCTTCATATGCACCTCTGCCTGGCAACCCTCAGTTTGTTTTGTAAGATTAAGAGTCTCTTATGGTTTGTCTCCTTCGTGATCCCATCTTGTTTCATTTTTTTTCTTTCCCTACCCCCCAGATGCCCTGCCTCTCAAATTCCTCATATCAGAGTATGATAATTTTCTTTCTCCGATTGACTTATTTCACTCAGCATTATACCCTCTAGTTCTATCCACGTTGTTGCAAATGGCAAAATTTCATTTCTTTTGATGGCTGCTTGGTATTCCATTGTGTGTGTGTGTGTGTGTGTGTGTGTGTGTGTGTGTGTGTATATCACATCTTCTTTATCCATTGGACTTCCCTTTTTAAAACAATGTGTGGTATAACTCAGTCTTGCTGAATGAATACCTAGATGCCTTAATAAATGAAAATTATCATATTCCAAGATAATTTTGGAAAGTTGTGTCTTGACACAGTTTATCTCCCTACTCTCTTAATGGTTCATTGCTCCTAAAGATTCAGAAAATATAAACCCTTTTTTCTGAATTTGAAAAATACATGCCATGACCACTTCAGAGCCTTGATCTTCTCTGTATGAATAAGTGGGGATCTTTCTCTCCTTGCTTTTAAGTAGGAAAAGGTAAAACTCATGTAATTAATCACAATTGAAAAATCAGCTCTTTTACTTTCTGTAGGTGTAATATAATAAATGTTAAAAAACTCAGTTATTTAAAAATATGAGCCAAGTCATAGTACATTTTGTAAGAACAATATGTCTGAAGCTCTTATTTCTATTATTTGAAAATGTATCACACACCATCATCTTTCAGCTGAAAAGGAAAAAATATAACACTTGATTAAAGAAAATAAAACCACAATGTTCCTACTTAACTAACATTTTGCAGAGAAAGACATAAAAAATGTAACCTCAAATACTCATTCAAAATTAATATCCGTCATGGTCACATACCTCTTTGCTCCTCATCATAATCCTTATCAAAATTTCACAATTTTATCCCTGGTTCAATTCCCTAAATGAATATCCGGATTCTTTTTCTCAAGAACAAGAATTGTTAATATGTATTTCAGCTACATCACAAACATGATATCAAATAATATGTAATAACTATATATATATATATATACACATAACAAGTTCTATAGTATAAATCATATTTGGTGAATAACAGAGTACTCAGATAACAAATAAACTTTACCCCAAATAATTCACTATTATTTTTTCTATGGATTTTTTTTACATAATTGAGATCACACTGTATGTATAATTTCACAGCCTGCTGTTTCTTTGATAGCTTAAGAATAACTCATTAATAAAAATAAACATAATTTGTGGAATAATAAATATGCTGATTGAAATTAAAGTGGATGTTTTGATGTTATATTTCTTACCCATACATTAATTAAAGGTCAACTACCAGGGTCAGTTTCTTTTTTTTTTTTTTTTTAAGATTTTATTTGTCAGAAAGAAGAAGAGAGAGAGCACAAGCAGGGGGAGTGGCAGGCAGAGAGAGAAGCAGGCTGCCTGTTGAGCAAGGAGCCCAGATGCAATGCTGGGCTCCATCCGGACCCTGGGATTAACCTACTGAGCCACCCAGGCGTTTCTGGGTCAATTGCTTTTTGAAGCTTCTCTTTGTTTATAGTGATTAAAAGAAACAGTGGTCATGTTTACCTACTATTGGTGTAAAATGCTGTGCAACCACATCCTCAGGAATTTGCAACAAACATTTAAAGAGTTAAACTCAGAATGGATACTCTGTCATTTCTGCCCATATCTTTACTGGAAATAGGCAACATGGTTAAGTTCTACATCAGTGGTAGAAAGTAGATTTTCCCCACAGAAGCTGGAAAGGGGGGGGTAAGAGAGAATATTTGCTGAACAATAATCTTATCTCTACAAGTGGCAGATGTGGCACATTTATCCTTGTATTCACTTTGACAGAGGATACTCCGAGTTCATGTAAAAAATCGCTTAAAATTATTGAGTAAATTTAAAGAAGAGGTACTAGGGGCGCCTGGGTGGCTCAGTGGATTAAAGCCTCTGCCTTCGGCTCAGGTCATGATCTCAGGTCCTGGGATCGACCCACATCGGGCTCTCTGCTCAGTGGGGAGCCTGCTTACTCCTCTCTCTCTGCTTGCCTCTCTGCCTGCTTGTGATCTCTCTCTCTCTGTCAAATAAATAAATAAAATCTTAAAAAAAAAAAAAGAAGAGGTACTAAACATTCCTAATTTACAATACTTGAAATTATTTGATTTGCCAAAAAGATTCTGCTGCTTTCCTAGCATCCTGCAGAAAACCTGTAGTGCAGATTTCATACAAATGATAATGCATGAGAAATTACAGTGTGTCTGCAGAATTGAAGGTTAATAACAGTTACAAATATTCTTACAGTTCAGATCTCTCCATGCTCCGATCAGTGGGGCATCCCTGTGCTGGAAATCAGACTCTGCTTTGATATGGTGTTGAATAGAGGGAACTGCATCTGAGAGGAATACTGAAGTTTGAGGAAATTTCCAGGAGAGCTAATGTTCTTTTATGGAAAAGGTTCATGGTTGTGAAAACGAGGTAGGCTAGGATGAGTTGATCTAGGATGGTTGGTGTGGTAAACTGAAGAGTATTCCCCATATATTTTTAGATCCTTATCCCAGGAACCTGTGGATGTTATTTGGCAAAAGGACTTTAGAACTATGATTAAATTAAGGCTTTTAAAATGGGAAGATTGTCCTGGATTATCTGGGTATGTCCTAAATGTAATTCCAAATGTCCTTAGGAGAGGGAGGCAAAAGTGGATATGTAATTACTTACTACAGAAGAGGGAGCAATGTGATGATGGGATTGGGGTCTGGAGCAAAGAAATTTGCAGATGGAGGAAGGTTAGCCAAGAAATATAGGCAACCAAAAAAAAAAAAAAAAAAGAAATATAGGCAACCAACAGAAGCTATGGAAGGCAAGGAAATAGATTCTCCCCTAGGCAGTCTAGAAGGCATGTGGCCCTGCCAGTCCTCTGATTTCAGCCCAGTGAAACCCATTTCACACTTCTGGTCTTCAGAACTGTAAGAGAATAAATTTATATTGTTTAAGCCACCAAATTCATGGTAATTTGTTACAGTGGCCATAGGAATCTAGTATCAATGGTACCAGAAAAAATTTATTAAGCTTCCAAGTTGACCCACAGATGGGAGCACTCTTCTTCCAAAAACAAACAAACAAAAAAACACAAACAAACAAACCCAGGATTTTGCTCAATGTATAATACTCCATCCTATGAATTACTGTCAGCGCTAAATGTACCTGACCTAAAGGAGGTAAAACTGAAGGAACTAAAGTTCTCTACACTTGAGGAAGTTGTTCGTTGTTGAAAGATAGGAATGGAAGACCTTCAGCTTCTTATGGGTTGAATTGTGACGACCAAAAAGATGTTGAAGTCCTAAGTCTCAGGACCTGTGAATAGGACCATATTTGGAAATAGGGTCATTGCAGATGATCAGGCTAAAATGAGGTCATGAAGGTGGGTTCTAATCCAGTATCACTGGTATCCTCATTCAAAGGGGAAATTAGGACACAGAGATGGACATGCACATGGGGAAAAATGCATGTGAAGGTGGAGGCAGAGGTCGTAGTGATGCCCCAGGAGCCAAGGAATACCAACGCTTGCCAGCAAAGCCCCAGAAGCAGGAAGAGAGGCAGGCAACAGGTTTTCCCTCACAGTCCTTTGAAGGAATCAGCTCTGTTGACACTTTGATCTAAGAATTCCAGCCTTCAGAATTTTGAGACAATGCAATTCTATTGATGAAGCCCCCCAGTTCATGGTGTGGTTTCAGCAGCCCCAGGAAATGGATACACAGACATCAGTGAGGATTTGTCCATCACAGCTTTCTTCCAAACCATATCATGGGCAGCTATACTCTCTAGTCCTCCTAATTATCAGTCCTGGAGGCTAATGCCAAGACTGCCCTCTGGAATTGGTTTTAATCAAATTTTGTTCTGTTTGGATTTTGTTTATATTTAAATCTTAAATTCATGAATTCCAAAGTAGCTAATTCCATGTTTAACTAGGCAAGCTGCCTTGCTAACATGTCTGATTAAGTTTCTCTTTCTCTGTCTTTGTCTATCTGTCTTTCTCCCTGACATTTTTTTCTCTCTCTCCAACTCTCTAGGGGAACTGTAACGGAAAGTCACAGCAGATCATGGCAGAGAAAAGATTGCTTTTAACAACACTCTACTGGTATGGGTTGTGAGTGAAGCTTCAGGTAGAGCATAGCCCATCAGATAATCAGTTCACAAAAGGTGAGTTACAGAGTTAGAAACTCTTCATTCCATCTCTCCATTTCCCATCCATCTATCTGTTTCCCCAAAGTATTCCTATCTTCTGGGAGGGGCTGAGTGGGCTCTTTTGGTTCGTGTTGAACCTGAAGGAGATGCATCCTCAAGAATGGATATTAGGGAGTCCTGTGGCTTGGGCCTCTTTCCTTGCATCTATTCACTCATAGCTCTCTTTCTTCACAGAGATCTGCCCTCCCAGCCCAAGGTTTGGAGGTTGGAGGCTGCCCTCTGTGGACCTTCTGATGCCAAAGGGTAAGTCTGAGAGGCTGGCCCTTGGAGCAGCTTTCTGCTACAGGCATGAGGGCGGGGGCCTGTCAGACCCACAAGGGACAGCAAAGGAGGCTGCTGCCATGGCCGGCTTTTCCTTTTGTTTTACTCTTGAAGAGTTTATGTCTGAGCCAGGAACTGGCAAGGTGGTGCTGGTCACGTGGGGGTAGTCCAGAGAGAAGAGGAGAGATGCTTATTAGTTTGGTTTCTCTGAAATGTGTAAAGTTGTCACCAGTTTTACTCACATCTACTACTGAGAAATGACATTTTTGGGAAGATGTAAAGAATTTGATGGGATTTAGAGTGGACAAAGGTTCCTGTCATCTCGTTCACGCTACCATTGTTTGGGAGTCAGATAAACTCAGTAGCTAACGGTTTTTAGAGTTTACCATGTGCCACATACTATTCTCTGTATTTTTCCTGAAATAATTCATTTAACCATCTTAGAAGAACCTCTTCAGGTGGGTATTATAACTACTTTTATAGGTGAGAAAACTGTGTGAGAGAGGGCTGGAGCAATCACTGAGTGGACAAATCAGAGACAAATGGGGCTTAACAAGTTAGCAAAAAGGAAAAATGATTTTAACATGGGTTTTAAGTGCTGAGAACTTGTTTACAGCTTTGGAGAATCAGCTGAAAAAGGAGGCTGAGCAACAATATCCCTGTCACATCCTGCCTAGACCTTCTTTCAGAATCAGGAACATTGCTGTGTGTTTCATACACCAGGAACTGGTGTATGTGTGCACATGCCACGTGCACGTGTGTCTGCTGTTCGTTTAACTCTATTAACAGATAACATTATAGCCACAATTTGTTTTGCCACTACAAATGTATATATTTTTTGTATTGAAACTCCTTCCCTAAGACGTATGTGTTTGCTTGTTTAGTTATTCTGTACTTAGTGTTTAAATGCCTACTGTGTGCAGACCTCATGCAAGGCACCCAGGACACATTAGAAAACAGGACGCACATTCTTTGCCATCACAGTCATTATGATCTGCTTTATTTTGACTGTACATGCTATAATATAAGGAGAAATTCAGCATTTATACCAGGGAAAGAGTAAAGAGAGACAAGGATGAAGGAGACATGTGATTCTATAGGGAGCCAATCCCAAGGCTCCAGAAATCAGGACAGGGACTGTGTTGAGTCCATTGCTTGTCTAAGCTGTCTTTCTCCTGTTTCTTTCTATTTCTTAAGCCAGATGAACAGATGCAAGTAAACCCCCAATTAGGCCAGCCAAAGGGATTCCCTAAAAGCTCTGTGCTTGGGGAGCAGAGATTGGGCATCTGCTGG
>ML107755.1:46679-75042 GCA_003697995.1 Taxidea taxus jeffersonii | reverse complement strand
ATTGAGGGAGGGTATGTGCTATGCTGAGAAAAAAATATAAAGCAAAAAAGGGGAAAAAACACAGTTATTCAAATGTACATATATTTCCCCAGACTCTAGATAAGAAGATATTTAAGTAAGACTAGGCTGTTGATTATCATATGATCTCTCTGATATGATGAATTTGAGAGCAGGGCAGGGGAGTCGTGGGGGGTTGGGAGGGAAAAAATGAACAAGAAGGGATCAGGAGGGAGACAAACCATAAGAGACTCTCAATCTCAGGAAACAAACTGAGGGTTGCTGGGGGTGGAGGGCAGGGATAGAGTGGCTGGGTTATGAACATTGGGGAGGGCATGTGCTATGGTGAGTGCTGTGTATTGTGTAAGACTGATGATTCACAGACCTGTACCCTAAAGGAAAACATTTTTTAACCATCATAGTTTATAAATGTATAAACAATTCAGTTTCCCTATTTTTAAAATGAAGAAGGGTAAATTAAAAAAACTCGATTTAGTTACACATAATAAATCCAATTAAATGGAGATACAGTTTGATTTATTGGAAATAATATGAGTTTTATGCAGATTTACTACTGGCAGTACTTTACCAGAATGTAATGCATTCTGGAAAATACCTACTGACTCAAATATGTGTAAATATAAAAAATAAATACATTTCATGGTATGGCATGGGTGATAAGAGGTGAGGAGGTGAGCTCAAAGTAATATAAAATCCTCCATTACTCTTGGCTATTTAGATAAATTCTTTGATGGTGTTGATCTAGCATTTTATACATATTCTTTAGTATTATACTGTCAAAGAAAATGCTCCCTTTTATAAGGAATAAAGAGGAAAATAAATAGAATATCCAGATGAAGATAAAAATGCTGCTCTGCCTTGGGACATCTGGGTGGCTCAGTGGGTTAAGCCGCTGCCTTCGGCTCAGGTCATGATCCCAGGGTCCTGGGATCGAGTCCCGCATGGGCTCCTTGCTCGGCGGGAAGCCTGCTTTTCTCTCTGCCTCTGCCTGCCTCTCTGTCTGCCTGTGTTCGCTCTCTCTCTCTCTCTCCCCTTCTCTCTGACAAATAAATTTAAAAAAAAATTAAAAAAAAATACTGCTCTGCCAAGATGGCAGTCACCTTTGACAAATCGAACCATTGCCTGGCCAATAGCATCTTTGGGCATGGATTTAAATGTTCATTTCTGAGTTGATTTTTACTGAATTCACAATCGTGATACTGGCTGCTCAGAGGAGTTGATGTAGTATAGAAGGCACAAAATTTGAACACGGGGAAATCAAGTCTTGCCTTAACCTCAGCATGCTGCTCTAGTTGCTGATGGGCTGGAAGGGACACTTAGCTGCCTTCAGCCACTCCTATTCCGACCTCTGACAGAAATCCTGGCAACTATTCAGGGAGTCTGTGGCTCTCTTCTCAATGGGATGATAGCTTTTGGTCAACTGTTTATAAAATTACTAATTTTAAAGACTCTTGAAATATTCTTAGCCTCTGGTTATCAACTCCAATAGATAAAGCCCTACTTCCCCTTCCCCATCTAAAGAAGGCAGATCATTGGGGGATGTGTATAAGATGTGTAGCCCAAAATAGATTTTGGAGAAATCTTTTAAAAACCATTCACAGTAGAAAAGTAAAGAGTCCTGTAACATATTCCTGTCTCTGATAAGCTATGAAAATAATACTGGTTTGGTAAGGTAAGTGACATTCTGCTTCTCTATAGCAAATATTTACTCATGCTTTTTAAACAATAAACTAGCCAAAGGTAGTCTCAAGGTATAAATTTAATTTAACTGATTAAATCCTTTGTAATTTGAGGTGCCTGGGTGGCTCAGAGGGTTAAAGCCTCTGCCTTCAGCTCAGGTCATGATCTCAGGGTCCTGGGATCGAGGCCTGCATCGGGCTCTCTGCTTAGTGGGGAGCCTGCTTCCTCCTCCCTCTCTCTCGCTGCCTGCTTCTCTGCCTACTTGTGATCTCTCTGTCTCTCTGTGTCAAATAAATAAAATCTTTTAAAAAATCCTTTGTAATTTAGCAAAGTATCCTCTCCATACATAAAATACCAGTAATATTTTATATTAAGACCCCCAACTCTGAAGGACAATTAACAAATTCCTAGATGATCTAATTTTGTGCCCTGCCCCTGAACAGTGAAACTGAGCTCATATTTATCTTCCAAATTTAACACACTTTGTTTAAAAAGCAGACTTCCAGTTTTACTCTAAATATGATTACATTGGCATAAATGTCATTTATAAACAACTGTCCTGGAACATAGGCGAAGAAAGCAAGGTATACCTGTATATTTACTTAACAAAAAAACACAGGGGTGTCATGTTTCATAGCTCGGCGACTGATGCCGGCATAAAATGAACATGTGCGTTCGTTGTTCTTCCTTTTTGCATTGCTCTTCATGCTGAAATACAAATTTCCTGACTTTGGGAATCAACATGCTCAAAGACAGTCCAGTATTGTCTTGTGTTTAAAAGCAACAAGCTGTGCATTCTGACTGACCTAGATTTAAACCCCAGGCCTGCCAATCATTAGTTGTGTGATTTGGGCAAATTAATTAATCTTTCTGAGTTTCAGCCTTTCCGTTTGCAAAACCCCCAAGGGTTATTGTGAGGATTAAATTAACTAAAGTATGTAAAGTGCTTAGCGTAATAGCAACTCCGCAGGAGGCTGCTAATATTAATTCCAATTATAATCTGGCAGCTCAACAAGTGATTGTTAATATTAATTCTATTTATGTCTACACTGAAAAACCAGAGGGTAATAGAATAAGATGTTTGACAGATTCCTCTCAGTTTTGTTTTCTAGTATTGTCTGTATTAGTTATGTCCTCTCTATATTGATTCTTCCCTCCCGTTACAAATTATTTTTAATTTTTATAATGCCATTTGTTTTAAAAATATGTAATACTTTCATGTGATTCAAAATTGCAAAGGCCCCAAAAGTGCCTCCTATCTAGCTCCCCTCCCAGAAGCAAATCTTCAAACTCGATTTCATACATTTATAATTAAACAGTTGGCTACACATATTCTTTCTCCCCCCCTTTTTTTTTCCCTTTTCCCTTTTTTGCACAAGTTACCACAATGGTTAGGGTTGCCAGATGAAATACATGACTCCAGTGAAAGGAACAGTATTTGTGACACGGTTATGCTAAAAAATTAATTGGTCTTTTTATCCAAACTTCCAATTTAACTGAGTGTCCTGAATTTTATTTGCTAACTGTGCCATCCCTAAGCTGCTAGTCATGCTGTTTAGCATCTTTTTTGTCTTCTTTTGATTTTTTTTTTCACGTGAGAATCATCTGAGCTGATTTTAGACTTCTCCATCAGAATTATTCAGGGTTGTACTTAGGCAACAGTACCTTCTCCCCTCCCTGGCCCAGTGATGGTCTTTCACTGAGAAAGAGTCCTTTATTGCAGTCACAGAATGAGAAATGTTATTAATAAGTGTTTGCAGTTGCAACAGTAATTACAAAGAAATGCAAAGATTACAAAGAAATTGTTGCCGATAGTGCTTTATACCAGTATTTTCACCTACTCGGGGTCTCCCCATTGGCTAAGTGGCGAACCAGGTGTTCTACAAATTCTGTATGACCCCCTTTGCACAGGAGGGATCCGAGAGCGAGGTTAACTAATTTGTTCATGCCATACATCTAGTCATTAGAGGAACAAGAATTAGAGCCGTGTCTGGCCCCAGAGTCTTGTTGGGGTCACACCCTGATCTGACCCAATTCTGAGATTCCCCTTTTCTTAACGCTATTCAGAAACAGCTTGTTTTTAATTTGGAAAACAATTCAGAACAGCTGTTTCTGGTTCTCAGCGGATTACTGTCTCAGTTAAAATGCCTTCTGGAGAGCCCTGACAGACAGAAACCGAACAGGTAAGATTCCTTGGGGTTCAAGTTTCTTTCGTCTCTGTAAATCCTTTGCAAGGTAGTTCTGGATTTTGTGTTTGTTGGTTCACTGCCTCGAGTCACCTGAGCACGAAGGGCTTATGAAAAAAGAGTCAAACAGCCCTACTGATGAGCTGTGACTTAGGGGGGAAGGAAGCAGTGGTTTTTGGTCAGGAACTTGATCATTGTGCTCAGAGTGTGTGTGTATCATACCCATGTCTCGAAGTGTAACTAAAATGAAGGAACTGGATTAAAATGGAGGGGTGGATATCCTATTCCTACACACGCCAAGTATTTTCTTTCTCTTCCTTTGTGGACATGTTTTATGAGATGCATGATGTAGAAACAGACCCCAAAACCATTCTGGTTTTTGTAGCAGAGGACACAATGGGAGTATTTGTGTCAAGGTCATTTCCTGGTAATGATATTTACCGGTGAATTTGAGGCACAGATTCAGGGAGGAGAGATGAAACTGAATCCCATTCCCGGCTTTGCTCCTTTCATCTGTCTCTGTATTTACAGCACTTATGATAGTCTTGCATACAGGTGATGGTCAGTAAATGTTTGTTGAGCTCTCTTGATATTCTCTTTTAAAATTGAGAATAGACTGTGTTCTGGGTAGTTTGGCAATGCAGGGATATGAGTAAAGCTGAACCCAGACACCGTTGTCATGGACCCAGAAACCTGCAGATCTGCACTGGGGTCTTACGTTCTCTGAATTTTGGTCATTTCAACTTGCCTAGAAGCATCTCTAGAAAATCAACCAGCCTTGAAATGTTAACATTCAGCAAAGAGTAGATGAGAAAGAATTCCTTAAGATCCAGTGAATTTTGGAGAGCAGGTGATGCCTGACAGTGCAGAGCGAGATGCTAAAAATAAACAAACAAATAAACAAATAAATAAATAAAAATAAAAGAAAGAAACCACCATTCGAGTGATTCCAGTAGTTTGGAATTGGGTTTTGGTCCAGCATCCAAAGAATAATGCTGCGACAGCAACAAAGAAATTTTAAGTTTTCTCGAAGGACTATAAAAGAAGGGGGAAAAATGGAAACCAGGTCAACTTCTTAACATCTTATTAATTCTCTTAGTGATTTGTTCATTTTATGAATTGGTCTGGAGTTTGTTGATTTTGTCTTTTTTAGAAGTATGACAATCACATATGCCTTGCCACATAGTGGGTTCCCTTGCTCTGCATTACTATTAGTGCACCTTGTTTAGGCAGAGGGAAATCTTTATAAGCTCAGAATGATATATAGCTCTTCATGGGAGCTATATATAAATTTATATATATATATAAATTTCCCTTTGTCCAGACCAGGTCTTTTATTACCCTATTTCTAATGTTTTCACTTCCCTTTATCTTCGCTCTTCAGACCACTCATTTGAATTTTTTGGTAGCCTTTTGCCTGTGGCTGCTTTCACATCCAGAATCCAGTAGTGCAAATATGTCTTTATAAATTATGGCTCAACAATTTGGAATGTCCCCTTTCCTGCTCACCTTTTTTTTTTCCTGCTCACCTTTTTATTGTGTCTTTTTTTCAACACATAGCTGCAGACTTAATGTATTATTAGGCAAAGTACAGATTATTATAGATTCAATTAAATGCCACTGGTAAGGGGCAGAGTGGTTTTCTTAAGTTAATTATTACAATACCTTTTAGAATCTGAGAAGCTCAACCAATTATAATAAGGATATTTAGAATGGGTTCGATATTTTGAGGACCAGCTAGGAACAAAATTGTGAGGGAGGGAAGAGAGGGGCTTGATTCTATATGCCCCCCCCTTTTTAAGTGTCCCTCTAGCATCCCATTGACTTTATTTTACTAAATTTCTTCCCTATTTTTACCATTCAGGAATTTCACTGATACAACTATGCCTTAGTCTACTTTTGCCTTGTTTTCATTATTCACTCAACAAAATATGTTGTGTCTCTTTTTACCAGATACTCTGCTAATCAATAATTGCCTTGGAAGACACAGTTTAGGTGACTGTGGGAGGTAGTGAGTTTAATGTGTCAACCTCATCACCACTAATGAGTGAATTAGTTAAAATATTGCCTCCTTGGTGACTTCTTGCTCTAATATAGTTAATATCCTTCTGCTAGATCCTTAAGATTATCTGTTTCATAAGGATTTCATGAGGGTTTTAGGCACAGTGGCTGGGCAGGGGCTGGGGTTCAGGGAGGTCTTCCAGGACACCTCAAAATACTGACTACAGAGGCCATCATTAGAGAACAGCTACCAAAAAGTACATATGGGAAACACAGGAAGTTTTCAGGCAGTTAGCCTTTGTACCACACAAGGGAAGATCAGCCATAACTTTTTCTTTTTTTTTAAGATTTAGAGGCTGAAATAAAGCAGGTGAATTAAGTAAAAAAGCTTGTAATCCTCTGTAAAATCTTTATAATACAGGTTTTGAAAACTCAGCACTAGTTGAAATTTGTTCACAGAAAGAGCTGCCTTAAGATTCCAGTTCCTTACTGAGCAGTTACTGTATGCTCTGCCCAGGAATCCAGTTCAGAGTGAAAAGAGTTGCAGACAGGAGATCAGTGGTACACTTCTTCATTCAGGTTACATATGATGTGAGTTATTTGCATTCTGTAGTGATAATGTTTTCTTCAATTTTCTTGCAACACTAGCCATTTTTATACATTTGAAACAGGATCCCTGCTTTTTCTCAAAGCACAGGTTATATTTATTTTGTATCCTCAGAGTTTGAGATCTAAGATAATGTGTAGCTTCATCAAAAAAACTTTACTTGGGACATGGTAGAAATGAAGATTTGAGCCCATGATTTGCTCGCATGAGATTCTAGGATATTGTGATTTATAAGAAATATATATCAGATGACCAAAACATATTTCTCAAATATGTTTGGTCTTTAACTTCAGTT
This sequence comes from Taxidea taxus jeffersonii, assembly GCA_003697995.1. NCBI lineage: Eukaryota > Metazoa > Chordata > Mammalia > Carnivora > Mustelidae > Taxidea > Taxidea taxus. Next base: position 68,255 of record ML107755.1, on the reverse strand, counting down.
CCTGGCTCATAGCTCCGGAAACCCTTGGAATTTCCTGAGAGATAAGAGCAGTGGAACATCTTCTGTGGTAATATCTGGTCTCCCCTTCTCAGTTTCTGACATAGCTTCAGAGCTATCAGGGTGACCTGGATGTCTCATATTCATAACAAATTCCTTTCCATTACAACCAGGTCTATGAAATGAAACAACTTTTGGGAAAAGGCCAAGGGATGAGGGAACCAACCAGGAAGAGAGGGTTGGAACTTTCAGTCCCACCTGCTGATTTCAGGGTAGGGGAGAGGAGCTGGAGGTTGAATCAATCACCAATGGCCAATGAGTTGATCAACATGCCTAAGTAATGATGCCTCCATAAAACCCCCCAAAAGGAGGGGATTCTGAGAGTTTCTAGGTTGGGGAACCAGAACATTTCCACAGGCGACCATGCCAGGCCCCAAATTCTATGAGGACAGAAGCTCCTTTGTTTGCTGCCTTGCCCTATGTATCTCTTCATGTGACTGCTGATTTGTAACCTTTTTTTTTTTTAAAGATTTTTTTTATTTACTTGACACACAGAGAGAGAGAGAGATCACAAGTAAGGAGAGGCAGGCAGAGAAAGAGGGGGAAGCAGGCTCCCTGCCGAGCAGAGAGCCTGATGCGGGGCTCGATCCCAGGACCCCGAGATCATGACCTGAGCCGAAGGCAGAGGCTTTAACCCACTGAGCCACCCAGGCGCCCCTGATTTGTAACCTTTAACAATCTTTATAATATATATCTGTAATCTAGGGAGTAAACAGGTTTCCTGAGTTCTGTGAGCAAATGAACAGAACTTAAGGAGAGGGTTGTGGGAACCTCTGGTTTGCAGCCTGTTGGTTAGAGCTACATACAAGTCATTTCTGAGCAACAATTGGCATCTGTATTGGAGGGCTTGTTGGAATCTCCAATTTGTAGCTGGTCAGTTTGAAGCACAGGTAACAACCTGGGCTTCCTGCCCATGTCTAGAGTGGAGGGCCATCTCGTGGGACTGAGGTCTTTACCCATGGTTTGGGGAAGCCTACACACACACACACACACACACACACACACACACACACACACATACACACACAGTGGAAATGGTCCAGGAATCCAAAGGAGGTTTCCTCTTAAGTCATCCTACCCTCAAGCACTTAACTAAAACCCTTTCTAGCATCTTATCAAAATCTTCTTTATTTTAACTGGACATGGTTCTGAATACCAAAGAAGCAGAGGTAGGTATTAAAAACCTCAATTAGTAGAGTTGGAAACTGTACACTCAACCACTAGGGTTCTTTAATTTTGTAGCTTTATCCTGAACTTGTGAGTTTCAGATTAATTTCTTCTTTGATTCAACATATCAGGTAACTTTGATGGTAAAGACACTATTTCTTATGAAGAGTGTTCAGGGTTTTTCATGCATAGGCTGGGCTTCTCCAAGACAAGCTGTCTCTGCATTACAGAACCACACAAATTCTATCTAACAGAGCATATATTAGTGTCTCCAGCAAATATTTGTTGAAAACCTATTTTTGGCTAGACTCCGGAGTGAACAAAGCGTGTGAGGATTCAACCCACTCAGAGCTTGCAGTCTAGATGGGAAAGCAAGTGATAATAAACAAGAAGACCGATATCACTGGGAAGAAGGGCCATGCAAAAACTAGACTGGTGCCATAGAAAGTGAATGGTAGCCTTTGCTCGATTTGGGGTCCTTACCAGATCCCCCTGATGAAGAAACATTTAAATGGAGAAGCGAATGGTAGTAAGAAGGCCATCTGTGTGACAGGAGAGGGGAGGAGTGTAGGCAGAGGGAACAGCCCATGCCATGGTTCTAACGCAGAACGAAACGAGGCTCCTTGAGCACAGTCAGCCGGGTTATACGGCCCCTTGTAAGGCAGGAGAAAGGACTTGGGGTTTTATTTGCAGTTTGATGAATGCCTTTGGGAAATGTGAAACAGAACAGGGATGTTGGCTGACTATAATTCTGAGGGAAAATCTGCTTGTTCACTGGAGAAGGACAGAGGAAAAGGCAAAGCCACAGACATGAAGACAAGTTAGGAGACTCTTAGTAGCTGCAGTGACCGTGCCCTTTGTTCAAATGAGACCCTTCTGAGAGTGAGTAGGCGTGGCAGGTGGGTATGTGGTTGGAACACGCAGTACCTTGAGCCGTCACAATTGTCTTGGTAACATAGTGGAGACTTCATGCCATTTCATTCAATCTCGGCAATAAACTTGGTGTGCCTGGCACATGATAGGTGCCCAATAAATGTTTGTTGGGTGAGCGAAGGAGCGAATGTGGGGGTGATTAGTATCCTTGCTTTAGACATGGAACTGTGCTACAAGTATGTGGTGAAGCCGAATTTTAACTATAAAACCCATTCTCTTTCCTCAGTTTCTTACCGAATGCCTCATTCTTGTTGCTTCTTAAGCATTTCTAGATCATCTCGCATGTATTTCCATTTTCCTCCTTCATTTCCTCCCGGCTCCTGGGGTTACTGTTCTACACACAGAGGTTCTGTAAATGTGTTTGCTGTACCAGTTTTCATCAAAGGCAGGGATCAGACTGGCCATTGACAGTGTCAGGTACAAATAACCCCCTCTGTCCTCTTCTGCTCATCCAACAAACAAGCATCACCTTACTTCCAGGCGAGGAAACCGAGGACCCGGTACACACTTTCTAGGCAGAGTAGCTCCTGCCTGTTGGATAGATTGCATCGAATTTTCGACGAAAAAGATGATCTCACTCTCCTACTTTGAATTATAGGCCTAGGAGAAAGTTCAGATTTGTATATTTTATATAATTTGTATTGTAAATTGTACATATTTCTGGCTTCCTCCATAAACATTCAAAGCAGATTTATCTTCCAACGAGATCAGTTTCAGTAGAGGACTGGCTTTTAGGGAGAGGTGTGCACAGGCCTCCTGAGGTTTTCATGTTTGATAAGCCTGTGTGCCTGTGTGTGTGTGTGCGTGTGCATGCACGCATGTGTGCTCATTATCAATCAATAGCTGATGGGGCCCAGTCCATGCTGGGCTGGAGAAAAATGTTCCAGCTTGCGTTCTCATACTCCTTCCTCATATTTTATCCTACTCACTAGTTTTGCTTAAGACAATGTAAACCTATCTGCCACGAGATACAGTATATCATTTACTAATATTTGTGATTATTCAATAAGTAAACCTCACCTATTGCTGGGTTTATAAAACTAGTTTCTGTTTTAGAGCTGAGGAAACATCTACTGGTTTACATGCCATTGAAGGAATAATAGTAGAGTCCCACCCTTAGCTTAATTAGGGGAAAGACAATGGGGGGCGGGGTGGACTGGGGGGGGGCATGAGTCTGCATCTGTCATTGTGTATATATGAGCAAGATTAGCTGCTGAATCACACTATCAGGGAAGAGCAGAGCCAGCTTTCTTCTGAAATATAATCCCCGTCACAGTCCCGTACAATGGTACATTCACCTTGATGTGTTCAACAGAAATATATAGATAGAACAAATTTGAAACTTCTCTATTTTGTTATTAAATGCAACTAGAAGTTTTACTTCTGAAATTTAATATACAAGCATTTAGCTTTCGTGTTTTTTTCCTTTTACTGTAATAATATCTATCCATGTGGGCTCTACTTGCAGCAGGAAAACCTTTACGTTAGCTATGATAAGGTAGCTTGCTAAAAGAAACGCTTTGCTTATTGCTAGAACCTTAGGAAACAGACAGTAAAAGAAGATATTTGGATTTTCTTTTTTTAAAAAAGCAGTGGAGGGGCATCTGGGTGGCTCAGTCTGTTAAGCGTCCGTCTTCAGCTCAGGTCATAGTCTCAGGGTCCTGGGATCAAGCCCCGCATCAGGCTCCCTGCTCAGAAGAGTGCCTGCTTCTCCCTCTCCCTCTGCAGCTCCCCTACATGTGCTCTCACGCTCACTCTCTCACTCTCTCAAAGAAAGAAATAAAATCGTAAAAAAAATAATAATAATTAAAAAGCAGTGGGAATGACCACTCTTTGATGTTGGGGAGATAGATGGATTCCCCCAAATTTCTTTGAGATGCAGACTTTCCATAAACTAGAAAGTGTCAGATATAACAACTATATTCTTTGTGGCAGATAGCTCGCTGTGATTATTTTTCCCAGTCAGATGTTAACCTTTTCCTTTCAATGTTTTGATTTAATGTAGTAAATTATGATACTTATCCTTTTGTTTTAAAAAAAATACCAGAAAGTAAAATGTAAATCTTTAGTGGAAAATGTGATCATGTTTTTCCTGGGCAGGAGGGGACTTGCGGGCAGTGATATTTGCAGAGATGAGATAGAACATGACCCGGTCTGTATTCCTGTAGCACGCTACAGAGTTTCCTCTCCTCTTAGAACCCATCTGGCAAATAGAGGCAAAGCTAACTTCCTAAGAACTGTCTTATAACAAATCTTAGTTTAGAAAAACTCCCAACTCTTTGGCTTTTCTTTGCTGAGCTCATGGTTCTTTATCAGGGAGCTCAGTCCCTGCGGATATGAACAGTCAAGAGAGGGTGTTCCCACAGGAAGGTCCCTTTCTCAGTTTAAAAAAAGATCGGACAAAAGCATAATGCCAAAATCTGAGTAGCGACCTTTTTAGGAAGTATAGTTTTAGCATGCCACTCACATTTTTGAATATTTCATGACTTTTCTCCATCCCAAATTGTTATTAACCAAAAATGTTCACCAACTCTGAAGTTAATGAACATTACAGAATGGAGAGCTACCCTGGCCAGCGAGGGCTCTGAGCAAGGCACCCAGCTGCCTTCTGCTCTGCTCTGAGGAGACTTGAAAATGCCCCAAACAGCAGGACGAGAGTGCATAACTGTAAATATCTTTGTGCTAATGAGGACTTTTCTTTTCTCACAAGTAACAGCTGGGGGTAAAAGTCATCAAAAACAAAATCATAAATGTTTTATATTGGAAAATGCTAGGTGAGTCTAAGACATGGTCAGTCGATTAGGTTACTGCCAAGAAGTAAACAATAGGCTTATTAAAGCTGTAATTAGGCCTTGTGGACATACTATATTTTTAATCGGAGCTTCAGCAGGGGATAAAGTAGCTGAAATAATCTAGTGCTTCGTCAAGTGGAAGTAAAACCAACTTTTATAAAAATGTAGCTATGCCTTTTTCTTGGGATTTCTACACGACCTTTGTTCTGAGAAATTGGGTGACTTCATTTTAAGTTACAAAGTAACTTGTAGGAATTGATTAGTTATTTTGTGGTTTTCTTACATTGTGTCATTGATCGTAATGTGTTGTTGTTGTTGTTCTTAATGGTTCCCTATGTTTTGGTGAGTTCAGTGTGGAGGGGCAATACAGGATGATGGAATGCATTGAGCCACGACGTACTTTACGTACTTACAACTGCAGGTAAAGATTATAGGGATCAGGGTGCCTAGGTGGCTCATTCATTAAGTGTCTGCCTTTGGCTCAGGTCATGATCCCAGGGTCCTAGATCGAGCCCCGCATTGCTCTCCCTGCTCTGCTGGGGGTGGGAGAGACTGCTTTCCCTCTCCCACTCCCCCTGCTTGTGTTCCTGCTCTCACTGTCTCTCTCTCTGTCAAATAAATAAAATTAAAACAACAACAACAAAAAGACTGTAGGAATCAAGGGTTAAGTAGTTTGCCCATGGCCACATAGGGGTTAAATGGGTGAAACTGAACTTCTAAACCCAGGGCTGTGTCCTCCAACAGCTGCCTCTTACATCACACTGCCGTTGACACCTTATCCTGCAGATCCAACTTCTCCAACGAAGGCCCCCTCCCAGAGTACCACTTCTGCTCCCACCTGAGCCTTATTGGCTGTAGCCTCTGACACGGGGTATACATGCTGCCTCCAGGACACGAGCACTCCGCTCCCCCCATCATTTGCTCTTTCCACATCAAACTCCAGCTCTCATGTCACCTCCTCCATAAAGCCCTCCTGATTTTTTCTGCCCCCACTCTCACATCATTTGATGAATATTTCTTTTTCTTTTTTCCTCCAAATTTTTATTTAAGTTCTGGTTAGATAATGGACAGTGTAATGTTAGTTTCAGGTGTAGAACTTCAGGTGTAGAACTTCATCACTTACCTAGAACACCCAGTGCTCATCACAACAAATGCCCTCCTTCATCCCTATTGCCTAGTTTGTAGTACCTGTCTACCTCCCCTCCAGTAACCAGCAGTTTGCTCTCTGGAGTTAAGAGTCTGTTTCTTGGGACGCCTGGGTGGCTCAGTTGGTTAAGCAGCTGCCTTAGGCTCAGGTTATGATCCCAGCGTCCTGGGATCGAGTCCCACATCGGGCTCCTTGCTCGGCAGGGAGCCTGCTTCTCCCTCTGCCTCTGCCTACCACTCTGTCTGCCTGTGCTCTCTCTCTCTAACAAGTAAATTAAAAAAAAAAAATCTTAAAAAAAAAAAAAGTCTGTTTCTTGGTTTGCCTCTCTTTTTCTCCCTCCCATGTTCACTTGTTTCTTAAATTCCACATATGAATGATATCATATGGTATTTATCTTTGTCTCACTTATTTCACTTAGCATAATACTCTCTAGCTCCACCTACATTGTTAAGAGTTCATTCTTTTTTACAGCTAAGTAATATTACATTATGTGTGTGTGTATTCCATTTTATGGAATATATAATATTCCATATAATGGAATTATATATATGGAATTATGAATATATTTATAATTCCATATATATGGTATTCACAAAGATTATATATGATATACATATATAGACATATATATGTATGTCTATATATATATGTATACATATATATAGATAGATAGATAGATAGATGAATACCACATCTTTATCCACTCATCAGTTGATGGACATTGGGCTCTTTCTATAATTTTGGCTATTGTTGATAATGCTACTATCAACACGGAGGTGCATGTATCCCTTTGAATCAGTATTTTTGTACCTTTTGGGTAAATGCCTAGTAGTGCAATTATTGGATCATAGAGTAGTTTTATTTTCAACTTTTTGAGGAACCTCCACACTGTTTGCTAGAGTGGCAACACCAGCTTGCATTCCCACCAACAGTGCAGGAGGGTTCCCCTTTCTCCGCATCCTCGCCAACACCTGTTGTTTCCTGCGTTGTTGATTTTGGCCATTCGAACAGGTGTGAGGTGGTATCTCATCGTGGTTCTGATTTTCATTTCCCTGATGATGAGTGATGTTGAGCATCTTTGCATGTGCCTGTTAGCCATCTAAATGCCTTCTTTGGAAAAATGTCTATAATGTCTATTCATGTCTTCTACCCATTTTTTAACTGGATTATGTGGTTTTGGGGCTTTATGAGTTTTTCACTCTCTGAATACCTTTTAGATTTAGAGCCATAAATTTTCTGGTATAGAGCTCATTTCAAATAACTTATCAGATGAAGAAACTTAACATATATTTATTTTTCTCTCTACTTGTAATAGCATTCGGTATTTTCCACTAAGCCTCATACATATTGCAGAAATAAAATTCTAATCCAGAAATTTCAATTAACATAAGCATCTACAGAATATAGAAAGAACCCTTGAGATAAATAAGCACTTTCTTTGGACTAATTCCATTCTTTGTAGATATAATCTCTCTTTTTCAGCATTTATTAAGCTCTTAAAATGCTTCCTGTTAATTATCAGCTAAAACAGCAGCCAGCCAACATTCTTTTCCTAAAGAGGTCATGGATTTTTTATCTTTTTTATTTTTGGAATTATATGGCTCTATGAGTTATTAAAATTATTTTAAGTGAGAAAATTGTAAGAATATGGAACTCATCTTTTCCTTTTTCTATAGACGTGTGAGCCCACAGATGCTATCTAACTTGGCTTCCTCACATTTGAGAGATGCAAAATTTATGGGCAGATATTTTGATTAATATGCTCTTTCTTAGATAATGAAGCAAAGCAGTAGAAGTTTGGCAAGACTTCTCAAAGCAGCAGCCAGCTGGAAAATGATCACCATTTTGCAAGATTATTAGACCAATGTCTGAAAACTTAGGAGAACATCTTATTAAATGCTCATCTCTTTAGCTTAAACTCATATTGTTCTTCTCTGTGGAGACGTTAAGGGTTGAAGCTTCTACTCAGTGTTTTCCACATGTCACATAACTCTACAGAAAAAAAGAGATAGATTGACTGCCATTGTAGAGGACGCATGCCCTTGTCATGATGAGGGAAAACAGCTCCCATGGCCGGTGCTGGTGGGCCCACTGAGGCAGGCACCTGTGGTAGGAAATGCACCATCTTCCCATCTAGCCGTTGTCTTAGGAAATATATCTAACATGTCTTCATGAATAGTCCATTCAAGCTCTCCTATTATGAAGCTAGGAGTTATTTTCGCTGTTAACACTAGAAATTATTCACTGGCTGTGAGGAGTCTCTGTGCTGAAAGGTAGTAAGATGGTTCTTGGGGCACCTGGGTGGCACAGTTGGTTAGGCATCTGACTTTTGGTTTTAGCTCAGGTCGTGATCTCAGGGTTGTGAGATGGAGTCAGCTGGGTGCTCAGCAGGAAGTCTGCCTAAGATTCTCTCTCTCCCTCTGCTTCCCCCACTCATGTACTCCTATGTGCACACACTTTCTTTCTCTCTCAAATAAATAAAATCTTTAAAGGGCAGTGTGGTGGTTCTCAAACTTGATGGTAGGTTGGAATAGTAATGTTTTTGTCTCACCATCAGGAGTCAGATTTACATGATTTAAGGTGTGGTCTGGGCATCAGGGAGTTTTTAAAACTGCCACATTTGAGAAATCACTAAGTTAGGAAAACCCATTTTCTGGTCTTGCTGACTGGCTTCAGGGAAGGTGTCAACCTATGTGTGTATACTTCCTAATGTGTTGTATCACCGCAAAGGTTTTTTTCAGTTCTGGGAAAGATACAGATCTTTCCATATAAGGCTTTGCTGAATTGCAAGGAATTTACATTTATTTTTCTTGCTCTGTAGTTAAAGTCCTAGGTGAAAGGCCCTACAAAAGCCATTTTGTTTTTCTTTAAAGTAGGCTCTCTAAGGAAAAGTAGATCATGTGGCTCACTTATGAAGACAAGCATAAAACTTTTCCAAGTCAAATACTAAATCTTTCAAAAAATTCTTAATGCTTAATTTACTTAATTGCAACATTTATGTGATGTCGTCCATGTTTCGAGTGAGTAAATAATGTTTTGAGGAATACTCCTAATTTTTAGGGAAACAAAATTTAGAATATGTGAGGAAACAAAATGATACATAGCTAGGAAAGCACGTTAAGAGCACTGTCCTAGCGTGTATCAGCAGCAGAAGGACTCCAGCAACTGTGTGGCTGATGGCAATCAACAAGGGGAAATTGCTCTCTCGACGGTAACAAGATCAAATCAGATCAGCTGACTCTTTTCTCGACCAATGGGTTTTTTCCTACTCTGGAATGAGTTGCTGAAAGAGGTTAAGAGTCTAACCTTCTGGAAGAATTTCCTGTAGATGGGCCTCAAGGTGAAAAAAAGGAGAAAAACGGTTCCCAAATCTGGCTGTTCTACTGTCATATTTTAGTGGAATTTGTGAACTCTTATGTTCCAGGACCTGGCTGCAGAGATTCTGATTCAGCCCTTCTGGAAAGGTCTTAGAGTTTGTACTTGTAAACCTTCGAGGGAATACTGATGATCCCCTAGTGTGGGGGACTCACTGGATGATATACACACCCCAGTTCTCGTCCAGTGCTGTTCCACGGGGCCCTGATGACCGGTCTGCCCTATTCTTTAGTGATTTTCAATTACTCCTGATTTGTGAGCACATTTGCTCAGTAGATTGGCTATCGGGATGCTGTCAAATAAAGAATTTTTAAAAAGATTATTTATTTATTTATGGGGGGTGGGCGGGGTGCACACCAGAAGGGGAGGGAAGAACAGAGAGAATTTCAAGCAGACTCCACATGCTGAACATGGAGCCTGAAGTGGGCGTGATCTCAGAGCCTGAGATCACGACCTGAGCCCAAAATCAAGAGTCAGACGCTTAACCGACTGAGTTACCCAGGCACCCCATATGAAATTATTTTTATAAGAAAGAAATTGATGTAAATGTGAGAATCAGGCTATATTCTACAGGTACTTTCCATTGGGGTTCAGGAAGGTATTATTATCTGAATACACATGAATCTTGCTAATAATTGACTTCATTGTAAACAAGTATTAATTAATACCCAGCTGTTGGAGCTCAGCTAAAAAAATATTTTTTTAATAAAATATGTTATTTTAACTTCCTTGGGCTTTTAAAATAACTCTGTGGAGTATAATTCATATATCATAAAATCTACCCTCCGAAAGTATACAATTCAGTGGTTTATAGTACATTCAGAAAAAATGTGGCCCCATTATTATCTAGATCCAGAATATTTTCATCATCCCTCCCCAAAAGCCTCTTCCCCATTAGCAGTCACTCTCCATTCCTTCTCTCTGCATCCCCTGGCAAATGCTAACTTATATTCTGTCTCCATGAGTTTGCCTATTCTGGGCATTACATGTGTATTGAATCATAAAACCTGTGGCCTTTTACATCTGGCTTCTTTCACTTACGGTGTTGCCAAGGTTCTTCCATGTTGTAGCATGTGTCCCTACCTTATCCCTTTTATGGCTGAGTAATATTCCATTGGGTGGCCATGCCACATTTTGTTTATCTGTTCATCCATTAATGGACATTTGGGTTATTTCCTTTGGGGGACAGTTATGAGCATTATGTACAAGTTTTTGTGTAGATATATGTTTGCATTTCTTTTGGGTATAAACCTAGGTGGTAGTGATCATTTAGAAGCTGGCTGAGTGATGTATGGGAGGATACTTCTATTCCCTCAAATTTTGTATATGTTAGAAATTTCTTGTAATAAAAAGTAAAGAAAAAAAGGAAAACAAAAACCCTTTCATAGTTTCAAAAGTTGCCACAAAATGAAGCCAATGGAAAAGAAAATGTTACTTTTAAGAAAAAAAAGTATTTAGACAAAATTATCCATTGGATTAGAAGTGAGTTTAATATGTGAGAATAATTTAAAAAATATGTGAGAATAATATATCAACGGAGATATATCAATTTAAAGATGACTTGTGTTAGAGTTTTTACCCCTTATTTTCAGGCCAAGTAAGCTGAATTTCAGAGCTCAATAACTTCTTGCTTTATCTCTATTACATTAGATCCCTTGATCTAATGAATCAGAATGAAGCAAAATGGATACTTTTGTCTTTTGAAATAGATTTGATTGCTGTAAGAGACACATTGACCATTGTCAGCTTAAGTAAAGTTTGCTTGATTACCTTGATATTGATTTACATTTATAATTGGGTTTGAATTTTCCATATAAGCTCCCATCCATTAATTATAATAGCCTTTAAGAAAAATCAAAATTAAAACCTTCTTAACAGAAGAAAATGCTATTGAATACAAAGTTTTTTTTTTATTACCCCCCCCATCTCCCCTCCCTTCACAAGATGCCACTGTTCTACAGCTGCACAGGCTATAGGTCCTTTGAGTACCATCCATAATTGATTTATTTTTTAAAAATATTTATTTATTTTGGGGGGGAGGGGTAGAGCGAGAGGGACAGAGAGAATCTCAAGCAGTCTCCTTCTTGAGCATGGAGTTAGATGCAGGGCCCAGTCTCATGACCTGGAGATCATGACCCAAGCCAAAATCAAGAGTCAGACAGTTTGCCAGCTGTGCCACCCATGAGCCCCAGTTCCTCTAGGACATGGATGTGGTTATGGGAAGCAGAATTCCAAGGTTAGTCCGTGAGAACCACCCTCAGGCAATCACTCAATGACATTTTGCTGTGGGAATTCCAGATTCTCAAAATGTACCAACTGGAGCCCAATACAAGCCAGTCCAATAAAGATAAATGGGAAAATATTAAGCATCTGTCCATTTTATGTTTGACAGCTTTATTTTATGTAAAGCACCTATGAAGTAATATCACTGATACTTTGTCTACTATTTTAAGCTTTCTAAAGTGCCTTAAGATATTAAGTGGGTTTGTGGGCCCTTGGGTAGCTTCAGCTCAGGTCATGATCTCAGGGTCCTGGGATTGAGCCCTGTGTTGGGCTTCGTGCTCAGCAGGGAGTCTGCTTCTCTCTCTGCCCCTCTCCCTGATCATGCTCTTTCCCGCTCTCAAATAAATAAATTCTTTTTTTAAAAGATTTTTTTGTATAAAGATTTTATTTATTTATTTGTCAGAGAGAGAGAGAGAGAGCACAAGCAGGGGAAGCAGCAAGCAGAGGGAGAAGCAGGCTTCCCACTAAGCAAGGAGCCCAATGGAACTTGATCCCAGGACTCTGGGATCATGACCTGAGCTGAAGGCAGACACCCAACCGACTGAGCCACCCAGGCACCCCACAAATAAAATCTTTAAAAAAAAGAATATTAACTTGGTTTTTATTAATTTAATAAGTTCAAGTCACAAGGTCATAGCTTGTCATGGCATTTTTTAGGATTGTTACTTGGAGAGCTCACAAAAAATATTTTAAGTTCACGTGGGGATGTCTGCCTGTACAGTAGCCACCCATTCATATCTGTAGCATTTGTTAAGCTCCTCTCCAGAGAAAACAGAGTATATGCAGATGCAGATTCAGAATATCATGCAAATTACAAGGTGCCAGTGAGTATGTGTTAGATGGGTGAATGGGTGCTTTTATGGAGAAGCCCAGTTCTGAGCCCTGAACTATTCAACTGACAAGTTTATGTATTCTCTGCCGATACAGATCTCACTTCCAATATTACAGTCCTTCTGTGCTTTCTCTTTTCCTAGGTTCTTTGAAACTGCTTCTCTGAAGATACCAGTATTCTATTTTGAGAAGGTTTTTATAGAAATAGAAAAATGAGCTCAGGAAGCCAGACCTGGAAGGTCCCACAGTGATCATTTAATCTAAATATTCCCTTCACAATTGAGGAAGGAAGGAGAATGTAAGTCCTGAACTTGGAGGGACTCCACTTCCACCAACTGCTCAAAGATTAATTTCATTAATTATGACATTTGCATGGCTCCGATGCTCAACACACATGTACTGATCCCCTAATCATGCCAGCAACTGTTCTGAACTCTGGATCCAGCAGTGGACAAGGGATATTAAGTTTCTGAGCAAATGAGATTTATGTTGAACAAGAATGAGGCATAGCAGTGGGGGAAAAAGGAAAGAAACTCTGGGCAGCCTCATTTGAGATAGTCTAACAATGGAGATCATGTTCCTGTCAATAACCAGAGAAAATTCCCTTCCCCCATAGAATGAAAATATTTCTACTTTCTACCTATCTAACCCACTTTTCATTTCAAATTATAATGAAAAATAGTCTTAGATTTTATTGTAGTTAGTAACTGTCATCCCACAAGTCACACAACTTTTGTGCACATGACTTCTCTTCTGTAAGCTGAGGAGGGTTATTTAAATTTCCTTCTGCCTCTGAGACTTTTCATTGAGTAGAGCCTCACAAGTGTTTTGGATTCTTTTTCCTTCTCTTCCTGCCCCTTACCTTCCATGAAGGGCTCAGAGGATGGTGCTTCGGGTTCGATATCTAGAAGACCTCTTGGCTCTTGTGGTTTAGCTTGTGACACAGTGATAATGGGAGAGAGTCAGACATACTTCCTGAAGTACAGCAGTCTTCTGGCTTTTTCTTTAGTTTTAGATCCATAGAAGGAAGAAGTGACAAGACCATCAATCATTGTGCAGGCATAAATACTGCTAAACTTGTCAGCTTTTTTGATCCTTCCCAGATCTTTTTTTTTTTTTTTTTTTAGCTCGGTTCTTGGAAAAGGAAACTTTGCCAAGGCTTTTATTTTTCTTTGTGGCTTCATATTTGCCAGGCCAAGGATAGAATATCAAGGTCATATGATTTTAGGACTCAGAAAATCACATGGTAATAAAAACAGAACCAAAGAAATAATTATATATAAGTGGTGATACAAAAATGAGAAAACTCATTTTTGAAAGCAACTTAAAAGACAAACTGTCTCATACCGAGCTTACTTTGTCAATTTCTTTAACGAGTCTACTAGAGACACTAAATCAAGGTTTTCTATAGTGTCAAGTTATGTATTGATTTCAGGTGGAATTTTTGTTCAGTGTCCATAATCCTTCACTTATAGAAGAGAGCCAGTGTGAGCCACCCTGAAACTGATCCATGATTAGTCAATGGTTCACTCTGGATTAGAGCCTGACTGGGAGGCAAGTCAGTATTGCCTGAGGCAAGTTTATGTACCAACAACAGGGAACAAATTACAGATCCGGAATACCTGGTAGGTCATGTCACTGGCAAGTGGTGATAGTTTCACTGTACAAGTGGGAAGTCCTAGCCGATGCAGTGGTTCTGTATCTTCTTTCCACATAGGTAATTCCTCCCTTTGTTATAAGATTAAATACAAGTTCATCTTCCTCTACAAAATCTTCACAGGCCACTACAGCCCATGAAATTACTGTTTTGTTTGAACTAAAAACACAACTATTTTACTCATCTGTCAATCATATTTCCTCTTGTAAAACTAGATCTTTTTTTTTTTTTTTGCATCTTTAAGCTTTAAGTGTATGTATGCCTTATCAGATACTAAGATTATAAATTTTTAAAATTTTCATTTTTGGACCTGATATTGTATATTGGAGATATTTAACTAGATTTGCTCAAGGCTTAGCTTGTCTTAACTCTGTCACAAAAAATATTGCAAAAAACATAGTTGACTTTAAGGAAAAATTGGAAGTATGCTGATATATCTTCTTGACTTTATTATTTTCATTTCTCCAGGCCAGGGGGCCACAGTACCCCCCAACTTTATCTTGTATTTAGGCAGCCAGTATCTTTAATTTCCTCCCCCCGATCAAGACTTGTGCTCAGGAAAGAATTTAGCTTTTGTCACATATCTCAGGATAAATTTAATCCTTCTTTCCCGAGAGAATTAACAGTTTCATCGAATTCTACCAGTGAAATGACAGCGTTATCACCCTTCAGAGGAGTTGCACATGAGCAAGTTTGGGAGGCAAAGAAAGAAGAAGGTCAAGTGATGGTGGGCCAGATAGACCCAAGTGGGGGGAATTGATAGTAATCTCCTCTAGCAACCAATTTAACTCAAAGACTAGGAACAGCAGCATCTTCAACTAAAAAGTCCTGCTAAGATATTTAGAACCATCTGAACTGAGAACTAGTCACTGCAAGGTAGTCAGTCAATGAAGGCATTTTCTCTGAAGACATTTTCTCTGAAGACACTTTCAATGAAGACCTGAGATGTCTGCATCCTTGTACTGAAAAATGCTGGTTGTTGATGGAAGCTAAGTAATTCTTCCTGAGCAATGACTATACTTTTCATAGCTACTAAACAAAAGCAACAACAATAAAAGAACATTTCAGCAAACATTCACCTTGAGAGTCCTACTCAGTGAAGAAAGCATATTATAGGGGAGGAGAGGTTTAGAATAGAAGTTATGTATTGGCAGTTCTCAAAACACTTCATTAATTAAAGAAACATACATCCATAATATATTTAACAGGATTTAGCGGCAGGATGGCTCAAATTTTAGAGAATTCTAATGTAAAAAACTTGCCAATCTTCCAAATGTTGTAATGGTACTGATTTGGTAAATACCTAATTATCATTTTCATCATTATTTATCCAAAGACGTGAAACCTTTTAGTTTTGATCACCAACTAAAGTGACTATGTAAAAAATAAAGTTTTATTTGAAGTGATGAACATGTACATCATTTTCTTACAGGTAAAAAAATGATTAAAATTATCTAGTAATTTTTTTAAAGATTTTATTTATCCATTTGACAGAGAGAGAGATCACAAGCAGGCAGAGAGGCAGGCGGAGAGAGAGGAAGGGAAGCAGGCTCCCTGCTGAGCAAAGAGCTTGATGTGTGGCTCGATCCCAGGACCCTGGGATCACAAGCTGAGCCAAAGGCAGAAGGCCTTAGCCACGGAGCCACCCAGGTGCCCCTTATCTAGCAATTTTTAGATATATCTGTGAGATAACTTATTGGAATTTAATTTTAATTGCCCCAGAACTGAAGAGTATGATGTTTTCTGGATCTGTAGAGGTGGAAAAATATTCTGCCCTTTCATATAATAGGAGAGATACTTTTCTAAGAACTGTACAGGCCTTCCTCTACGTGGGACTATCGTGAACCTGTTTCTACAACTCACGAACCAGAAAATTTTATCAAATGGCAAATCATTTTGCTGACCTCCAGAATGGAAACCTCATTAAATATTCTGTAGGTGATAGTGTAATTGAAAGGTAATCACCAGTGCAGGTGTTCTAGGCATTAGCCCCTGGCCTTACCCATAGTCCTTATAACAACAGAAGAAATTAAGACTGAGGCACAAGAGGTCAGGACAATGGGAAACATGGCGAATGGCATTCTTTCAGGCAGGAGAAATACTAGCAGAATTACCATAGTCATGCTTCTTACTAGCTTTTCTCCTTTTTCAAGGTCTGGAAAATATTCCGCAGGTTTGCCAAATACAACAGATTTGCCATTGGGGAACAGAGGCTTTGGTATTTCAAAACAGAAGATTTTTAGACACTGCTTTTGAAATGATTTCAAATCAATGTTTTTAAAGGTTGTCATCTCAGTTGTTAAATTTTTTAAATTAAAAAGGAATATTTTGCATGCACATAATAGAAAGCTCATTATACATGATTAGATGCAAAATGTTTCCCTGGGCTTTTCTCTTCCACTAGCCATATGTAGCTTCAATGTCTCCCTAGCCTACCTGCATCATCTGGGGCCAGCTTTTCTGTTTCCTGTGACCTCCTCCTCTTCCTGGCCCCAAAGGGCACTGGCTATAAAACTAAAAGCCATGGCTACTTTCTACTACTACTGTGGCAATGACTGTTGTGGGTTCCAGATAGTTTTTGTTCCATATGAAATGACAGGATGTAAAAAGATTTGCACTGAGTGAAATAAGGGAGGTCCCCTTACTCCCGAGGCTGCTCTGAGCAAGTTAATTCAGAATTTGACAAAATAGAAGTACCCAACTATTTTAACCTTGAAATGTACATTTATGTTGTGTTTTGAAGGAAGGCAGAGGGAAACCGAGTTTTATCATAACCTACTATTTTTCCTCTCCTACACAGGCCCACCAAGACCATCACTATGACCGATGGGGACTATGATTATCTGATCAAACTCCTGGCCCTCGGAGATTCGGGGGTGGGGAAGACGACATTTCTTTATCGATACACGGACAATAAATTCAATCCCAAGTTCATCACAACAGTAGGAATAGACTTTCGGGAAAAACGTGTGGTGAGTTTTTAACCATATTCTTATGTTAACCTTGTTGCTGATTTCTCCCCCCCCCCCACACCCATAAAAAATAGAATTAAGAACCTATGTTTGTTGCACTGCGAGGTGTCTTTTATTACAGGGAATTTATAACCTGTCACTTTAATTCAATTAAGAATATTCTTAATGTTGTCAACTCTCAACAATATTTTGCCAGGAAAAATGTGGAGTGATACTATCACCTGTCTCCAAAAGCATATAGGACAAAGAAATAATTTACAGGTTTATATAGCGTGTTTTCTATGAATTCTCTAGGAGTCTTTCAATACTTGAATGATCCAGGTTGCAAAACCCTTAACTCTTGATGTGCGTTAAGTTTCTCCATAAGAACTAGTGTTCATTTCTCAACTCTAAAGAGAGAAGTTAAAAGAATGATTGGCAAATAGCTGGAAAATGAGCTTTGTAAGTGCTTGCTGCATTTTTATTTATGTGTAGACTCAGCTATCAATCACTAGCTTATTATGAACAGAATGTGAGACCAGTCCATGCTATTTTCCAAGATAAGGGAGTTTAAGTGAGAATTACAACTGCTTTCTTCTCCTATGCTAGACGCTAATGACAGGAGTAAGGATATTGTGACATGTGAGACGCGTAGCATAGACACATGAGCTGAGCCAGATTTACTGCCACCCAAGGTATTCTTGATTGCCAACATGGCTGTGGCTTCTAGTTGATGTCACAAATCTACTCTTTGCTCGAGACTTGGGGGGAAGAAAGGGAAATGGTGGTTGAGAAGTTAAGTCATGGTTCCGTATACATCCTGCACCTCATCTGAAGGTCAATATATTTTAGGGTATTCTTAGCACACTTGCTTGCAACCCCTCTAGGGTTTTCCTGTGACTTCACCCCTACCAAATGCCTCTACTGACCTAGGCAGATAAGTCCTTGCAAAGTTTTCCCTTCGAACATTTTTACTAAACCATGCTTATGCTAAACCACACTATAAACATCTCTATTAAACCGTACTTTGGGGCACTGATGAACTATTAAAGTTATTAGGCTTTGCTTAAATAAGAAGCCAAAAGGCCATAATTTTGAAAATGTAAACATTAAGAAAAAGAACATTTGAAAAAAATGGCGAGGGGTGCCTGGGTGGCTCAGTGGGTTAAGCCTGTGCCTTTGGCTCAGGTCATGATCCCAGGGTCCTGGGATCAAGACCCGCATCAGGCTCTCTGCTCAGCGGGGAGCCTGCTTCCTCCTCTCCCTCTCTCTGCCTGCCTCTCCACCTCCTTGTGATCTGTCTGTCAAATAAAAAAAAATTGGTGAGTAAAAGAAGAACTTGAAATATCTTCTGTAAATTTATTGAGAAATTCTGTGTGCATTTCATGGGTAGGTCACTTTGGAAGCCCATGTCACAGCAAAAGATATTCAGGTATTAGTAAAGCGTTTTACCGTTTTAAAAGTACGTTCACATCCGTTATGTCATGTGTTTTTGCAGTAACTCTGTAAAGAAGGAAGAGATTGTGGGCCTCAGTTTGCTGTAGGAAAATAAGATTCAAAAGAAGTGAAATGAAGGGTTGATATTCGAACTTAGAACTTGGGTCCTAAATCTAATGTTTGCTCCCTCCGTGAGGAAATGACAGAAGGTGTCTAATTTAAGTTTGCAGTATGCCTAAATTGTGTTGAAAATCATACTTGTACTTGACATTTAAAAGTGAGAGTATATGTGATACTTCTGGAAAAAACAAAGCAAATATTTATTCTGCACTATGAACTTTGATTAT
Source organism: Taxidea taxus jeffersonii (assembly GCA_003697995.1). Lineage (NCBI taxonomy): Eukaryota > Metazoa > Chordata > Mammalia > Carnivora > Mustelidae > Taxidea > Taxidea taxus. Next base: position 49,278 of record ML107755.1, on the reverse strand, counting down.
AGTAATTGAGAAAAAACATGCTGAGTGAACCCAGAGAATTTGAATGTTGACAAAATCCAAAGCAATATCAACTGATGAAAATTGTATCTTTTAGGTTTATAATACCCAGGGACCAAATGGATCATCAGGGAAAGCATTTAAAGTGCATCTTCAGCTCTGGGACACTGCGGGACAAGAGCGGTAATAGTAAATTACTTTGTTTCTAGCTACAAACAACCGAGAAAAACTTTCAAAGTGAATGCTATTATGTGGACTTGAAAAGCAAATGTTGTGCAACTCTTCTCCTTGTTCCAAAATAGACATTTATGTAAAGAAGTAAAAATAGATTATTTATAGTTAATTAACGATAACTAGCATTGCAGATTTGGTACAGATTTCAAAAATTGGATCTTTAGCCTTCTCTGGAGATCCTTGTTTTGTGTTGTTGTTGTTGTACTTTCTAATGGGGAAAAAAAAAAACCCGTCTTTAGAATTTAATTAAAGTGGGAAATTAGCATGATACCAAGTATAACCTGGAGAGGTTCTTTCCATTTCTTTCCATTGTTCTGCACAGACTGTCTGTCCTGTGTCTCTTGACTGGGTTAACTTTCTAAGATTTGGGTCATGCCATCACTCTCTGGCTGGAATGTTTTCCTCCTTCCCTACCTTTCCCAATCCTCTCCTCTCATGAGGCCTGGCTCATGGACCACCTCCTCTGTGGGGCCTTTCTAAATGCCCATCTGAAACAAAATCCCTCTTTCTGTGAACTCCTACGCCTATCCCACCTTCCCTTAACCTACTCGATTAATTATGTACCACCTTGTAAGAAGGCAAATCTTCGGTTTTTGTCTCTAACTGCGGTTCTTTGATGCACCTGTGTGTGGCTTTCTTACCCCAACAAAATTGTCAACGTTACAGGGACAGAAACCGTGCTCGGTTTTCTAGCGTCTTCTCTGGTACGATGTCCAAGGCAAGAGAAGCTCAGTAGACAAGAGGGCTGTTTGTTAGAGCTGGAGATGCTGTTGCATTATTTGATGAAAAGATGTCCCTTTGAGATCCAAGGTTTCAAAGTACTAAAGACCACAAGCTAGTGAAGCTTTACAATATCAGATTAAATAAAAATTGGCAGTAGATTGTCAGAGAAGATGTTTAGAAGGCACATACCTCCAAATTCTGCATCACATGTCTTAGAATGTTTATGCTTGTAAACACTTAAGTTTTTGAAATGCATCCAAAGTGTTCTCGCTTTCAGTGAGTGTAAACGCCAGGAGAGGTGCCGGGCCCTCTCTGTTAGCTCTTTTGACTGTGAATTCCATTTACACACATTCTTCAACACTGCTAGTTCTTCTGAAGTCATTCCTCACAAGAATTTCTGTTCATATGTCAGTTTTGTTGTCACAAAGATGTATGTTTTATAGACCAATTTAATTCATTTTTAAAGAAGTAATATGAGAAAATGTGGTTCCCATATGTCCTCACACATGATATGTCAGCCTAGCAGGATGGTAGGCTTCTCTGCTCTGCCCCCCTAAGACGGCTGCTCCCTGAGGGAAGTAAGGAAAACTAGGGACAGTCTTGGTAACACTGAGCTTATTCATCCCTTAAGAATTTTGCATTCTGTATACATACAAGGTGTAGCTAGGCAACAAGATAAACAGTTTCTCACACCTCAGCCCTGTGCCTAAAAACACCTGGCAGTATAACCCATATAAGATTACGGTTATTGATAAAAAGTGGTATCATGGGAAAGAGCTAAAAATTGAACCCTTTATGCAAATCTCAAGGCTATAGGGCCCAGCCTTAGTTCCTAGTGAGGGAGAAAGTAATAACGTGACTCTGGGATCTGTTTTTGTTTTTTGTTTTTTTTAATGTGGTCCCAGCTTTCTCCACCCTATTGACTCACTGGACAGAATGAAATTGCTGAGTAAAGCTGGGAATCAATTACCTTTCCTCTGGAGTCACCTTGGGAAGAAGGGGGATAACAAGGGTGCTGGGCAGGATGGTCTAGGATATGAGCCTGTTGTAGAACAAGAATGTCCTGTCCATGTTGCTGTGGATGCAGAAATGCTTAACCCCCGTGAGATCCACACAAGCATGTTTTAAAAATAATGTAGCCCCGGGGCATCTGGGTGGCTCAGTGGGCTAAAGCCTCTGCCTTCAGCTCAGGTCATGATCCCAGGGTACTGGGATCGAGCCCCACATTGGACTCTCTGCTCAGCAGGGCGCCTGCTTCCTCCTCTCTCTCTGCCTGCCTCTCTGCCTACTTGTGATCTCTGTCTGTCAAATAAAAAAAAAATAATAATAATGTAGCCCCACTAAGCAGGATGGCCCTCCTGTACTTCCATGCCCCTCCCCCCGCCATGGTGACAATGACACTCATCCCATGCTGCATGTATTGGTTTAGCGTTGTTAGCATTGTACTGTGGTGAAATGTGTGTTAGGCTGTCACCATTAACACAAATTTTTAAAAATAAACCTTTACCAAGTGAGCATCTTTGGACTCTGTTTTTTTTTTTTTTTTAATTTTTATTTATTTGTCAGAGAGAGAGGGAGAGAGAGCAAATGAGCACAGGCAGACAGAGTGGCAGGCAGAGGCAGAGGGAGCCTGCTTCTCCCTCTG
>ML107755.1:33454-46579 GCA_003697995.1 Taxidea taxus jeffersonii | reverse complement strand
CTGCCTGCCTCTCTGCCTACTTGTGATCTCTGTCTGTCAAATAAAAAAAAAAAAAAATAATGTAGCCCCACTAAGCAGGATGGCCCTCCTGTACTTCCATGCCCCTCCCCCTGCCATGGTGACAATGACACTCATCCCATGCTGCATGTATTGGTTTAGCGTTGTTAGCATTGTACTGTGGTGAAATGTGTGTTAGGCTGTCACCATTAACACAAATTTTTAAAAATAAACCTTTACCAAGGGAGCATCTTTGGACTCTGTTTTTTTTTTTTTTTAATTTTTATTTATTTGTCAGAGAGAGAGGGAGAGAGAGCAAATGAGCACAGGCAGACAGAGTGGCAGGCAGAGGCAGAGGGAGAAGCAGGCTCCCTGACAAGCAAGGAGCCCGATGTGGGACTCAATTCCAGGACGCCGGGATCATGACCTGAGTTGAAGGCAGCTGCTCAACCAACTGAGCCACCCAGGCATCCCTGGACTCTGTTTTTAAAACCTCCTGAGCCATGACTTGGACCCAGGAAAGTAGGCTGTGGTTGTGGACTTCGGCATGACCTTCAGCACTGCTGTTTGAGAAATTACAATTTACGTCCATTCAAAGTTGTAAATGCTAGCCTTTCCCCTTTCTCCCCCCTATAAAAAGACCACTAACAACAACAACAAAAAAAAACCTTCGTCATGTGCAATGGGCAATGAGAGAGGGATAGGACACAGTCTTGTCCTTAAATGAGACACACACACAACTGTGCACGCGCACGCACACACACCACAGGCACACACACACACTCTCTCTCTTTCTGGGAGAGAACAGAGAGCAGTTGGCTTAGCCACACTATTGTAGTTGAGTGGGAGACAATTTTTTGAATACAGCTAGTCCCCAAAGAGAAAGAAAACTTCAGTAAAAGCTCTGTAATCTCTGTGAGCTTCCAGCAACTGGTAGGGGCAATTCCATAAGAAAAAACTGAGTAAAATTTTTGGTACTTCATAATTATCATGACTAATGCCTTACCAAAGAAATTGAATTTGGAAATAGTCATTAAAATATCTATTCTCTTTGCTTTGGTATTAAAAGAATCATTCTCTACTGAAGTCATTGAAATCTTTAATAATTGTCTATCCTTCGCTATTCTCTTTCTTTTTTCTTTCTCTCGATTTGACAGACATTTTGTGAGCAAATACTATGTTCAAGACCATGAAAATATAAAGGATAACAAATTAGAAACATAACTCCTTTCCTGTTTGAGCTCACCACTCTAGGGTGGAATTTGGACAGATAACAAACAATTGCAATAAAGTCTTAGGACAGTGTCAGGAAAACAAAAGGTGAGGGGCAGGTGCACCAGGAGGAGCCTATAACCTGGATGGGCATGTTAGGAAGGGAAAGTGTTATTTTCTCGGAGACTATATATATACTCACACACAATATGTATGTGAGTGAGTCTTATTCAGGCTAAAGAGGTAGGAACTAGAGGAAGCATGAAGGCCAGGTTACCCACAGAAAGAACAGCATGTGTGAGAGCCCAGGGGAGAGAGTGAACTTTCTAAGAACTAAGAGAACATCAGCATGCCTGTGGGTATTCAGGGGATGAAGCTGGATAGATGAGCAAGGGTCAGTTCACGCAGAGCCTGACAGTGTATTAAAGAGTTCAGTCATTATCTTAAGAGCGATGCATCACCATTTAGATATTTTTAGCAGAGAGTTTATATAGTGAGCAAGAAGGGATCAGTGAAGGGGAGGGTCCCAAACAAAACTGGAGACAGGAAGCCTGTTAAGAAGACTGTTAAAGATATTCAGATGAAAGAGGATGGGCTCAAAACGAGGGTAGATGGACAGAAATAAGAAGGTCAGGAGATGCTTGGTGATTGTATACAGCAGGTGAAGGAGAAGGAAGCTGTGGTCACCCCAATGATGGTGATGCACTGATAGAAGAAGAGGTCAGGAGGAGGGACCAGGTTGGGTTTAAACTTGTGAAGTTAGAGATGCCTCAGTTTCCTCCAACTGGACACAGCATGAAGGACAGGACAAATCTACACCTATTCATTTGGGGTTCAACATATAGGTGACAACCGAGCCAGAGAAGTAGATGAGATTACTCAGTGAACATACTTAGAGTAGGAATGGGTTGAGAATAGAATGCCAAGGAAACCAAAGAATCCACAAATAGGCTAAAATGGGAGACCAAAAATCAGGAGGACATTTAGGGTAGGAAGTGATAGTCTGTATTTCAAAGTTATGTGCTTTTCTAAAAACCCATTTCCAAATTCACTTCTGTTATCAGCATAACCCAAACCTTCTCTGGTGCCTGTGTGGGGTCTCTGGTTTTTGCCCATTCCTGCCATTTAGTGGATCTTAGCACACCTTCAATTTTACTGAAGAGTTTGGGGTGGAGGAGGTTGGAGCAGAGGAGAGGAAGTCTTTATACAACACATGACAGAGTATATTCTTTAAAATCCTCCAGTAGAGATGAATGTTCTTGTTTTCTGTCTCCAACTACTACATCTCTCTGACCTTGTCTTGCTTCCCCTAATCATCCCCTCCTTCCTCCATTCTCCAGCGTTTTTCCCTCTTCCTCAAGAGACATAGGTGCCAGACTAAAATTCAGCCTTATCCCCACAGTGCTTATGAAAGTATCTTCCCACCAATGTTGTTTTTTCCCTGCAAAAGAACCCAGTTCCAGTTACTAACAAGTTGTGGTTTACTTATTTTAAAATTTTAATTTGATTTAATTTTGTGTGTGTGTTCCAAAAATTCATTGTTTATGCACTACACCCAGTGCTCCATGCAATACGTGTCCTCCTTAATACCCACCACCAAGCTCACCCAACCCCGCATCCCCCTCCCCTCCAAAACCCTCAGATTGTTTTTCAGAGTCCAAGTCTCTCATGGTTCGCCTCTCCCTCCAATTTCCCCCAACTCCCTTCTCCCCTCCATTTCCCCATGTCCTCTGTATTATTTCTTATGCTCCACAAATAAGCAAAACTGTATGATAATTGACTCTCTCTGCTTGACTTATTTCACTCAGCATAATCTCCTCCAGTCCCATCCATGTTGATACAAAAGTTGGGTGTTCATCCTTTCTGATGGAGGAATAATACTCCATTGTATACATGGACCATATCTTCTTTATCCATTTGTCCATTGAAGAGCATCTTTGTTCCTTCCACAGTTTGGCGACTGTGGCCATTGCTGCTATGAATATTGGGGTACAGATGGCCCTTCTTTTCACTACATCTCTATCTTTGGTGTAAATACCCAGTAGTACAATTGCAGGGTCATAGGGTAGCTCTAGTTTTAATTTCTTAAGGAATCTCCACACTGTTTTCCAAAGTTGTGGTTTTCTGCATGTAATCATAGGCATTCATTTTTAGGCTACCAAGGCCTGAGCTTTCTTCTAGGCACAGACAAGGGAGATTGAAGAGTTTAAGTTAAAGTCTCTATTTGAAAGTAGCTTCCATTTCAATTATGGACCACAAGAAATCTGTGAACCAACAAGAGAAAGAGTCCAAGGGACTGTGCAAGCCATCATGTGATTGAATGTTACAAACTGTGCAGAAATGCTCTAGGCCATAAAGCCAGGATGTGGTCCTAAGAAAGGTCTACAACCAGATGCCTTTCCCTCACCTTTCAGCCATCTTTCTGCTCACTCTATAATTCTGTAGGAGAATCCATGGGATGCCATGGGGATTTCACATTTCAAAGGGAAATAGTGTCATATGTACTGCCATCATAATGTCTGTAGGCTAACTTCCAGAACTATCCATTGTGCTTTCTTGGCAGATTCCGGAGCCTCACCACTGCATTTTTCAGAGATGCCATGGGTTTCTTATTAATGTTTGACCTCACCAGTCAACAGAGCTTCTTAAATGTCAGAAACTGGATGAGTAAGTGGGACCAAGTCACTTGCATTGGCCACTTTGGGCCCCAACAGCTCTATTTGCTGCTTTGCCTCCCAACATGGACCCAGATTAGGTTCCACAGATTAACCTTGGGATCCATGAGATTAGCATTTCCTGTGTCACCTTAAAAGTGATGGGCTGTATGTGGCTCACCAAAGGTGGTTTGGCATGGAACCTTCCTTTGACACTCTTATAAGAACCCTGCATAGCACCACCTATGCATGCGTGTGTGTATGTGTGTGTGTGTGTGTGTGTGTGTGTGTGTGTGTGTATGTGTATGTATTCAAGGTCTTTATTATTGCAATTGAAAGACTATTAATTCCACTTATCCAATAAGTCTTAAAGGACTTGTTACAGCTATGTGAGTTGCCACATCTAATCCAGAAAGGAGACAGAGAAAAGCAGTAGTGTTTTCTGAGGGGTTCACTGGCTCCAAAAAGTGTGCCTTTGCACACGGGTTAACTAATGGATGAATTAATGGATGGGTTAATTGGGTGGGAAACTGCTCCAGAGCAGACCAGCCACATGAAATAAGGTATGGTGTGTTGATCAACTCACACTGAAATTTTACATATTTGGGGGGGAAAAAAAACAACGTTCAATGTAAGGAAGACTTGAAATGAAAAATCTACCCAATTAGACACAAGGTAAAAGTAGCCTAAACAGTTATTAAAGACAGATTGATAGTAGTATTTGGAAAGTAGTATTTGATTCTTCTTTTCCAAAAATTGATGTAGCGCTCAAGGAAATATTTCATTTGCGTTTTTATTACAAATAAGAATTTTAATCCTAATGGGATATACAAGCAATCCTATGGACTGGTGATGGTTTGTCATTTCTAGATTTGTTGGGGCTATCTGTGGCCAGAGGGATTTTTTAAAAAAAATATTGGGGCACCTGGGTGGCTCAGTCTGTTGGACATTTGACTCTTGATTTCAATTCAGGTCATAAGCTCGGGGTCGTAGGAGTGAGCCCCGAGCCAGGCTCCTTGCTCAGTGGAGAGTCTGCTTACGATTCTCTCTCCTTCTGTGCCCCCCCACCCCCCACCAAATAAATAAATCTTAAAAAGCAAAACAAAACAAAAAAACACTGGATCATGTTACTCCCCTGCTCAAAGTCCCTCTGGGACTTCCCAACTCACTTGGAATGAAATCCAGAATCCTTCACTCTGCTGTAAGGCATTGGTGATCAGGACTTAGATTCCTGTGTAATTTACTCTTATTCTGTCCCAGCTCACTGGCCTCCCGCCAAACGTCTCTCCTGCTGTTCCCAGGACAAAAAGCACATTCCCTACTTTGTGGCTTTTGTACATTCCAACTTTCTCTGCCTTGATCTCTCTTCTCCCATCTATGGAATGTGATAGTTCTCTCATCTCCTTCCAGGGTTTGTTCAAACTTTATCTCTTGGAAGAAGCCTTCCCTGACCACCCGTCTAAACCAGTATGCTTCAGGGCACCTGGGCAGCTCAGTTGGTTAAGCCTCAGCCTTTAGCTCAGGTCATGATCCTGGGTCCTGGGTTCGAGTCCTGCATCGGGCTCAGTGGGGAATCTACTTCTCCATCTCCCTCTGCCCCTGCCCCCTGCTCATACTCTCTCTTAAATAAATAAAAAAATCTTCAAAAAAATAAGTAAGTTAGTATGTTTTGCTACTTTGTATCTCCTCAATACACTTTATGTTCTCTTTTGTCATGCCACAATGTGACATTATATTACGTATTTCTTTGTTTACTTGTCCTTTTGATTCTCTGCCACTAGAATGTGAGCTCTATGAAAGTGCAGACTTTGTTGGCTTTGTTCTATTGCAGTAACCCCAAACTGGGATTAGTGTCTGGCACAAAATACTCCAAATATATGCATTTCTTACTATTATATATTATTTATAATAAGTACCTATAGCTGTTTTCAACATGAGTTCAGTAATATGGTTGCTACCATGGGGACAAATACCAACAAATTCTGACTTCCTTCACTGCTTCTCCAACTAAGTGTTTATCCTGGGATTTGTCTCTATTTCCTTTTATTATTGTATTTCTTTCTCTAAATTTTGGTGGTATTATTAGATTCTGAGGAGATAAAGAGATAATAAGATTATTAGATTCTTTCAGAGAATGATTTGTTCATCCTTTTACAAGGCATATAAAATTCTTCCTTATTTAAAAAATAATCCAGAAGGATACTACTGGGATTTAAGATAATTAATTGACATGTCTCGTGACACTTTAATTTTTAACACCCAAATAATCAGTGTTATAGGTAAGCCTTGTCTTCCTCCTTGGCAGAGCTGCATACAGCATGCCTTGAGAGAGAAATTAAAGTAATCTTCGTAACTTCAAAAACGTAGGTTCACAGATTTCTTATCATTTCTTTCCTTCCTTCCTTCCTTCCTTCCTCGTTCCCTCCTTCCCTCAACCCTTCTTCAATCCTTCCTTCTTTTCTTTCCTCCTTCCCATTCTCCTTCCCTCTTTCTTCTCTCTTTTGCACAGTGTGTCCTGGAGAAAAGGAAAAGCAAGCCATGTGTCTTAAAACTGTTTCTACATGAGGGATGCCTGGATGGCTCAGTCGCTAAACATTTGCCTTCAGCTCAGGTCATGATCCCAGGACCCTGCGATCAAGCCCAGCATTGGGCTCCCTGCTCGGCGGGAAGCCTGCTTCACCCTCTCCCACTCCCCCTGCTTGTGTTCCCTCTCTAGGTACCTCCCTCTCTCTCTGTCAAATAAATAACCTTTTTTTTTTTTAAATGGTTTCTCCATGAATTTGTGGTAGTTCAGAAATGTTCTGTTCTAATAGATCATCACCTTGGACTTCAGGAGATAGAAATGTAGCTGCCTAGGGGTGCCTGGATGTCAGTCAGTTTAGCATCTGATTCTTGATCTCAGCTCAGGTCTTGATCTCAGGTTCATGAGTTCAAGCCCTGCATTGGGCTCTCTGTTGGGTGTGGAGCCCACTTAAAAAAAAAAAAGTAGCAGCCTCTTAAATGAAAGAGCAGACTTACACACTTAAAATTCTTGTTCTATTATCTCTACTTATATCTGAGTACCACATAGTCTGAAGCAGTATGTCCATCTTGGAGAACATTTCCCCAGGTACACAAGGGCACTGAGAAGTGATCACATAGGTGCTTCATAGCAATCATTATGCATATTCACAATCTGCAATTTTTGAGGCGTCATCTTCATTCATTTTATAGACAAGGAAGCTGCAGTTGAGTGAAGTTAAGTAACTTGGCTAATATGATCTAACTAGCAAGCAGCCAAGTTGGAGATGAACAATTAAATGAGGAATCTGAAGTAGGAAAAAAAGAAAAGGATTTCAGAGTATGAGCAATCATTTAACATTACTTGTTTATAACTAATGTGCTGGGTCCGTCTGCTTTCTTCCTAAGGCCAACTGCAAGCAAATGCTTATTGTGAAAATCCAGATATAGTATTAGTTGGCAACAAAGCAGACCTGCCAGACCAGAGGGAAGTCAATGAAAGGCAAGCCCGGGAGCTGGCTGACAAATACGGGTAAGTCACTGACGCAGACGTGTCATCTGACCTTGCCGACTGCTGCTTAGTAATGGAGGAGGAACATGAGGTTGATGCTGGGAGGAATCCCCTTCAATCAGTAATGGCCCATGAATGAGGAATATTTTTCAGAGGAATGTATGTGATCTTCAAATCAAGTCCTGGCTAGTAATAGCAGCTAACATTTGCTGGGCACTTAGTATGTGCTAACAACTGTCCCTAGACTTTAACTCATTAACCCCTCACAATCATATGACCATAGGGGATCTAGAATCATCCCGTTTTATATATGAAGAATTGAGGCACAGAAGGATTAAGTAACTGATGGAAGGCAGGTAGCTAGTAAGTAGCAGAGCTTGAATTCAACCCAGGCAGTCTGAGGTCAGAGCTCATGATCTTCAACACGGTAGTCTACTGCCTTCCCACTAGTAGCTCTAAAACTCTAAGAAATAACACCTGACTAGGACATAATATTGTAATCCTTATCCTAGCTGAGCCTCAATGGCAGATTATAAAAAATAATTAAAACCCCCTTACAATGATAAGCTGACTTCCAACACAGTCTTTACATTTTTGGGTTTTGTTTTTTTAAAGATTTTATTTATTTGAGGGAGAGAGAATGAGAGAGAGAGAGAGCATAAGAGGGGGGAGGGTCAGAGGGAAAAGCAGACTCCCTGCTGAGCAGGGAGCCCAATGAGGGACTTGTTCCTGGGTCTCCAGGATCATGACCTGAGCCAAAGGCAGTTGCTTAACCAACTGAGTCACCCAGGTGCCCCCCAGACTTTAAATTTTTTTTTTAAGATTTTATTTACTTATTTGACAGAGAGATCACAAGTAGGCAGAGAGGCAGGCTGAGAGAGAGGAGAAGGCAGGCTCCCTGCTGAGCAGAGAGCCCAATGCGGGGCTTGATCTTAGGACACTGAGATCATGACCTGAGCCAAAAGCAGATGCTTAACCATCTGAGCCACCCAGGCAACACCCCCAAATTTAAATTTAAAGCAGTTTCATCATACCTGCCAATTTTTTACTAAAGAATTTTCCGTGAGAGCTTTAAAAATGTGTAAATTTTGATTCCATATAAATATAGACTATTTATTTACATGCAACTCCTATTCAGTGCCTGCTTAATTTCTAAGTCAAATTTCCAAAAAATTGATTAGAAGGGAAGCGAGATCTTAATGGTAAGATTTATCACTAGTTTAGGTATTTCTACACTCTTAATTTTTTGTGAAATGGTGATAATGCCCTAGCTTCAAATTCCCAAGTACCTCCTATTTCCTTGTCCATAAAATTGGTATACCCGTATGAGAAAGCAACCCATCAATTTTTACTCACTGTGAGAAAATAAGATGCTTTCCAACCCAATGGGCAAAACCATGATTATCTCACCGTCTCTCAGCCAGCCATGTTTTTGCCTGTGTTCCTCATTTGTACATCCTGTTGTGTCTTTTCTGATTTCTTCCTCTCAAAAATCATGTGTCACCTCTTCGATGCAAGTATACCATATTTTGAAACGAGTGCTGCAACTGGCCAGAATGTGGAAAAAGCTGTGGAGACCCTTCTGGACTTAATCATGAAGCGAATGGAACAGTGTGTAGAGAAGACGCAAGTCCCCGACACAGTCAATGGTGGAGAATCTGGAAAGCTAGATGGGGAAAAACCAGCAGAGAAGAAATGTGGCTGCTAGGCCCTTCGTCGGAACTGATCATCAAAAACCCCACCCAAATATTACTTCCAAAAAACAGCGACAAACCACAAAATTGTTTTTGAGTAGACAATGAATAATGGCATGTCTTTCTTTTTCTGCCAGAAAAATCTATTTTAGGAAACCAGAATAGTCAACAGTGTTCAAAAGAATTGGCCAGTTGTCTCTGAGGCACCCTCCAAACAAGATCAGAGATTTCCTAATGTGTTCTCACGGTCATGGATGCACAATTTTGGTTTTTGGGGTTTTTTGTTTTTGTTTTTGTTTTTTCTTTTTGTGAAGAAGATGAGTATATAAGAAAGTATTCAAGATGGTATCAGTGAGTTTTAAATCACAACAAAAATGACTATGTCACATGGGGGAAAGGAATAGGCCACTAAAGGGAGAATATAGAAAGACAATTTTTTTTTAAAGATTGGATTTACTTCTTACGTAGAATTTGATTTGTACTTTTAGTTTTGCATTGGTGGAACATATTAGCAAAAATGGGTATACAATGAAGAATTCTAAATGGATCATTAATAATGATATTACTATGTCTACCCAACAAGCTGTCCTAGGGTGACTCAAGCACTGGTAAGGTTATGAGATTGTAGATCAGACTTCTGTTAAAATGTGGGAGATTGTATATTAATGTCATTTTTCTATTCTTAATAAATGGCTGATAGACAAGAACAGGACTGTGAATGACAAAGTACAAGAGAAATGGCCTAAGAGAAAAAGCAAAGTATGAAAATATGGCATTTGGACAAATGAAATTAAATGTGTCTGTTACAGAAGTCTGGAAGAATCATTTAGCCAAATTTCCCTCAAGCTAATTAGAAGTTTGACATTATCAGTTGGGATTAAGAGAATCTCCAGAGGTTTCCCTTTCCAACAAAATTTTGGAAATTGGTTCAATGTTCAGTTTCACATTTTATTTTTCTTAGTAAATGGTCCCAAGAGGAAATTAGAGATTGTCATTTATTAAATATGTCTTTAAAAATGCAGTCAAGGAAAACTATTTAGCCTTAATTGTTTTTAGATAAAATAGGTTGGTGATATGAAAACAAAAGTGACAAATAATTGTGGGTTTCTTTTTAATTTACAAAAGCACTGGAAATTCTAAATCACACTTCTACCCTCCACACCCACCCTGACTTTTGAATCAATTGCAAAAGTTACAGGTGTGTCACTTTGTAGTTCAACAACTTCAGGATGATGGATTGATTTTATGGTCACTCTTGCGTTTTCATGTCATTCATCACATAAGAATTAATGATACCTCATGCCATACTACAATATATTTCACATTTGTTTTCATCTGCCTAAGGCAGAATACCCACATCTGAACTATATTTGGGGACAAGGCAGGAGTGGAGCTGTATCTTTTCTCCAAAAATTTGGTTAATTGCTTTATTTTTTCATATAAAACTGCCTTTTCTTTTAAAAATCATTACGAAAGGATTTTCCATTGGCTTGTTCTTATTACAGTGCCTAAACTGATATTACATTGTTTTTTTAATCTTTGTTTTTGATAAGCATAAGCAACTCCTATTAAATCGTTCTTTAAATATTTCAGTTTCATCAATAACAAAGACATCATGCTTCAATTTCACTTTTTATCACGAGTATATAATTTTGATAAGATGGTACTTCTTCCTATGAAATTTTCCCAATTAAACTTCATTTTTCCATACTCTGGGCATATTTTTAAATTATAAACATTAGAAAACCAAAACCCAAGTCCCCATTCCCCCTACCCTTGAACCTCTCTGTACAGTCTACGTCTGGTATAGAATTCGTATTAGGAACACAGACCCAAGGGATTGTCTACAGTGTTCTTACAAAATTCTCAGTGTGAACTGCTCAGTTCCCCTGACTTTGGAAGCATAATGCCAGCTTCTAAGATCCGTCGTGCTTGGGTATTCCTTCCAATGCTGTTTTTCTCTACAATGTGCTTCATGACCTCAGCGCCTGAGCCATGAGGATAAAAAGCTTTAAGCTAACCCCTGAGATGTTTTGACTGAAAGAAGAGTGAGCAGAAACACTCTAATCAATGCTGTGGTAAAATCTGGTAAACTGCTATGGCTATTTTATTAACTTGCCTTTGGACTCAAATTGTGATGTCTCTGGCATTCCCATGATAGGGAATGTTGAGCCTTTATGAAATCCTCAAGGTGTTCTATTTTGGATTTTTTTGTTTCTGCTCTTTTTCCAGTGGTATTTTTGACTGACTGACTTTTGCCAAGATTCTGTCATTGCTAGTTACTTGACAAGCATTTATTTCAGGGTCTATTTTGAGATCATTATTTGATAGCCGTAGCATGAAGCAGAGAGTGATGATGCCTTTAATTATAGAATTCTGCCTATAAAAATAACAATTATTGGGCAGAAATCTTAAGAGGCATGAAATTTAAAGAAGACGAGAAAACTAATTTAAAGTTGTAGTCTACTTATAAATAAATACTTGATCTAAGAAAATATTTTCTCTGTCAAGTTTGACATTGATCCCAAATTCTATGTCACCATTACAAAAAATTCCTTTATTTATCATTACAGAATTAATTATTATGTAGAATTCATTTTACAATTTCAAATTGAGTTGGGAACATGAAGTATACGGACAGCTTTAAAGAATGGCATACGTCCTTTAGCCCAAAACAGCACGCATTTTTAGCCAAGATGTATCCTGTTATTTGTTATCTCCCAAATGCTTTGGTAAACTCTATTGTGTTTGGGGGAAATATTTAAAATGTACATGAAATTCCTTTCTGATATAGAAATCATTTCTGGAGTGCTTACACTAGTTTGATGTTTACATTGCTCTAACACAGTGCCTCGAATACCTCTATGACCAAATTTGTCTCCAGCCACACAGCTCATTTCCTATTATATCCTGTTTGAGGAAGGCCTCACCGAGACACTAACGTGGCTAAAGGCACTCTGGTATCTTCAGCAAGGGACAGGGTGTTATTAGAATCTGGACATAATTACCACCATCTCCTGGTCTCCTAAGCCTCTCCCAGAATGGAAGTGGGCATTGCTTGAAACTCAACTGTGAGTGGGCACAAGGTTACCTTTTGATACAAAAAAGGAAAAATCCTTTGAAAGATGCACCAAAGCATAGCTGAGAAACCATGTTTGTCTTGGTCTGACAAGGGTCACACGTCACGAATTGGCAGAGAAAATGCTAAATGGTAGGAATTGAGCTTGTGGGTCTCTACATAAGTTTTAGAATTCTTGCAAGTCACCACTCGAGTTGATTTGCTATCATTTCCATAGTATCAGCCACACACTGCAAAAAACTCAAAACCAGCACTTTCTGAAGTCAATATTTCATCTGTTGTTTTTCACCAGAAGGGCCGTTCGATGTATCAGTAGGTGTCTCTGTTATGCTTTCTAGCATACGTTATGCTCTGCCAACCTGTAGCGTAAACTGACCTGGGCAAAAGTTTTAACCAGACCTTTCTTATCTCCTTTGTAAGAGAGAGAAGCTTGACCACAGAGAAGTACATGACTATATTAAACAATAAATTATGACAGCCAAAATATTCTATAAACTGTAAATTGAATCGCCTAGAAATCAAATTTGATGAAGCTCATATTTACACTCATCAGCTAGAAGGAGAAGCAATATGTGTTATAGTGAATAGGTCTACTGGAAACCCAGAACCAGTGTCCATGACACAAGATGATGATTCACTGCTCTGTATCTCTGTTCGCTTTAAAAGAAGGGTACATATGCTTTCCTCGGTGTGTACCATACTAAAACATTGAGGGAAAATTCTCATCCACAAAGAATCTTGGAGTCATAATCTCAAACTTAAACTGTAAAGAGATTATATTGAAGTTTCTGTTTTCCTAAGATGCTTAACTCTTCAAAAGAGAGACCTGAGAGCTGATGTTAGCCAAAGGGAAGGAAAAGTTGTCTTTCACTCTATACCACCAAGCTTTAAAGCATTAAAAAAGGCTAGTGTATGTGAATATTTTAGGGAAAACTTTATGATCTCTAAAGATGCTAAGATGCTGTCTATATCTGAAAA
>ML107755.1:0-33054 GCA_003697995.1 Taxidea taxus jeffersonii | reverse complement strand
TTAGCAAATTTTGTAGAAGCAGGCATGTCTGTCTTTCACCTAATGGATCCTTTATTTAATCAATGGCTCTTGTCCATATGTCCCCTGGAACCTCAAAATGGTGTCTGTCCTTAGTAAAGTATTAACATATTCTTATATTTACTCTTTTATTCTCCAGGTTATTTTTCCAAATGCTCTTTGAGAGGAAGCTCAGTATTATAGAAAGGAAAGTGGCCAGAAAGGACAATTTGGGGACCATAAGCGTGTCATTCAATCGCATAGTGACTTCTCAGAGGGAGTATATAAACCCTGCGTGCCCCATAGGGTTCATGTCAGGCTCAAGGGAGAATCTAAGAGATTGGTTTGTAAATTATGTTCCATTTCATAAACAGGCACTATTATCATAAGCTAAGCATAATAAAAAATTACAGTAATTAAAACCACTTGTGAGAAGAAATGACCTAGCAGGGGTGAAACACTAATTTGAGTAGTGGGTCCTAGAAGCAATCAATGGTTAAGCAGCTTGAGATTGTTGTATTTCATTAAAAATGTTTAATATATCTCAAGTTACTGAAAAAATACGAGTTCTATTTTATTTTAGATGTCATCTGGTATTTCTTCCAAGGAGTCCAATTGCATTCTAGATAGTATGTTAATTACATCTTGGTCAAATCCTCCTTGTACAAGTAGGGCTTTTGTGTCCATCGCCTTGTAAAAGATACCGACTCCATCTGGAATTGCCTAAGAGAAATCAGTTATCCTGCTTAGTGTGCTAAAAATAGACAATGTTCTAACATAACATGGAAGTGCTTCACTGTATGCCAACGGTCTAGCTTTAAGTGGTATTATTCTCATTTGTAGGCTAAGCACTTTGGATGGTTTTGCCTGTCGTCTCCGCGGATCTGTGTTGTCTAGTGCCATGAATGAAAACTAAAACTTTCAACATGGAGTTTTTATTCTATGTGTCCCTGAGTAGACTGTGGTGCCTGATGAACACTGTTAGATCATTCTTTTGTTGTACCGAAGTTCTAGTGGCTTCAGAAATCATAGCATCCAATGACTTTGTGATATCTGGGTTTGAATACTATGGTGGCAAACTGTATTCAGTGATTGTTTCTGCACTTTTTTCAATAATAAAAATGCATTTTTATCAATTATTTTGTGGACTCAAAGCAAACTTATTTCTGTGCCGAAGCTGAATGTTAAATTGGTTTCAACACGGAACTTGTTCCCCATTTAAAATGGTATCCTTTAGGAACTCGGAAACAAGAAGTGACTTGGATTTCGCCAAGTGATTTTTATCCACTTGTCTAAAATTTTTCATTTATTATTTGTTTAAAGACTGGGTTTTGCAAGGAGAATGTTCTAGTAATTTTGAAGGATCCATGTGTAAAATTAGCAGTTAACATGTTGAAGTATTCTATGATGCATAAGCACCTCGCGGTATATTATAACCTTTTTCTTCCTCATAATAAAATGCTGAGGCAGGTGATGGTAACTTCCTTAGTCCCAGGCTGGTGAAAGGACTGAAGTTCAAGGCCAGTTGAAGACCATACACAGCTTCCTTTTAAATGTTCCTTTGCAAAAGCTGCCATGTTCCCAGTGTTGTTCTCATTCCATATGTTAGATAGTCTTTGCCAAGATAATGATGAGTTTTTAAGTTAAAGATAAACAACTCTCCCACTGCAAGCAAATAAATCCTTGGCACATGCTTTCCACTTGACCCCCTGGTAGCAATAATGCTGTTCCACAGAGGCAGAACCTTTGCCCCCTGGCTTCATCTTAATCTTAAATAATTTATGACAAGTCATTAAGGACTTGCTTTTCCTAATGGTTTTATAGGATTTTCAAATAGTCATAGCATGCTCCATTTTGAGGGGGGAAAAAAGTTGATCTTGACATTCATTGCCTTTAACGAGGAAAAGAGAAACTTTTAAAAAAAACTGTATGTAGGGGCGCCTGGGTGGCTCAGTCGTTAAGTGTCTGCCTTCGGCTCAGGTCATGATCACATGGATCCAGCCCCACATGGGGCTCCTGCTCCGTGGGAAGCCTGCTTCTCCCTCTCTCACTCCCCCTGCTTGTGTTCCCTCTCTCAGTGTGTGTCTCTGTCAAATAAATAAATAAAATCTTTAAAAAAAACCCTGCATGTAAGGTATTGGATTATTCACTCTCTCATACCAAGAACAATTTCATTTCTAACATAAAATTATAATTCTGGGGGTGCCTGTGTGGCCCAGTTGGTTAAGTGTCCCACACTTGGTCTTGGCTCAGGCCATGACCAGGGTCCTGGGATGGAGCCCCACATCATGTTCTGCTCACCGGGGAGTCTGCCTCTGCTTTCCCTCTCCCTTTGCCACTTCCCATGCTCATGGCATCTCTCTCTCTCAAATAAATAAATCTTTTTAAAAATCTTTTTAAAAATAAATCTTTTTAAAAATCTTTTTAAAAATAATTTTTTTTAAGTTTAAAAAAAAACTGGGTCACTCAGTTGATTAAATGACTGCCTTCGGCTGAGGTCATCATCCCAGGGTCCTAGGATCGAGCCCCATATCAGCTCCCTGCTCAGGGGAGAGCCTGTTTCTCCCTCTCCCTCTGCCTGCCGCTCTGCCCACTTGTGCTCTGTCAAATAAATTTTAAAAAATCTTAAAAATGAAACCTAAAAAAATAAAAATTAAAATTAAAAATAAGTAAAAGTATAATGCTAAGAACGTGAGCATTGTTCTTCTGTTAGAAACTCCTTTAGGTGACTTATGTTATGCTTTACAAAACCAACATGCAAATTAGAATTTGACAAAGGTGATAGTATAGGTATTAGAAATGTTTTGTGACAACAATCAGATTGTTGAAGTTATCAAAGCTTGAAATCATTCATGTAGGTCTCTGAGAAAATGACTCTTCTTTACCAAAAATATTAAAAAAAAAAAAAAAAAAGAAAGCAGCCCGGTTAACAGCAGACAACTTCAATCTGTTTGCTTGAGTCTCCAGAGAAATTTATATCCTGACTCATTCACTGATTAAAAAAAAAAAAAATGAAGCAGAAGGAATGTTGTGGAATCGCGCTAGTTGTTATTGGGTTATGAGTACACATTACCTAACTTCATGGACCCTCTGCTCCTCCCTTGACTCCCAAGAGCACTTCCTCATGAGTCCTCTAGGCCAAGAGCGTAAAGTCAAAATAAGACCACTCGGCTGAACCTCATAAGAGTTTTCTCTTCGCTGTGCCTTCCAGAAAACACAGGCTTTCTCAGTATGTTAGGAAAACATAGACAAACAAGAACCGGATTCTTCATTAGCTTAGCACTGCTCAGAACTCAAAGAACTGGAAGGATAATTTATTATTCAAATAAGAGGAATGATTTATACAAAGGACACGCGAAAGAACATGTTGCATGGAAAATGATTTAGACGATATTGGAACTTATTCTCCAGCTGCCAGTCCAGCTGCTCTGACGTCCTGGCTATTCTGGGACGCACCTGGTCTGCCTGT
This sequence comes from Taxidea taxus jeffersonii, assembly GCA_003697995.1. Classification (NCBI taxonomy): domain Eukaryota; kingdom Metazoa; phylum Chordata; class Mammalia; order Carnivora; family Mustelidae; genus Taxidea; species Taxidea taxus. The sequence goes on along the minus strand of ML107755.1, from coordinate 29,588 downwards.
CCTCTGAAGCTAGTGCACCTGTGCTTGCCTCTTCCCGGACCCCTCCTCCACCAAATAACAACACCTTTGGTCACTTTCCTCGCCTTCTTCCTGTTTTGCTTAAATGTTATCTTTAAAGAGAGAGCTTTTATTTAAAATAACTATCCTGGAACTACTGGTCGGTTAATTGTCTGCCTTTGGCTCAGGTCGTGATCCCAGGGTACTGGGATGGAGCCTCGAAATGGGCACCTTGCTCAAGCGGGGAGTCTGCTTCTCTCTCTGCCTGCTGCTCCCCCTGTTTGTGCTGTCTTTCTCTCTGACAAATAAATAAATAGAATCTTAAAAAAACATGACTATCCTATTTAAATTACTGATCCATAGTTACCACATTTAAAATTATCACCCAGTTAAAATTGCAACCACAAGACTTTCTCCCCTGGTAACTCCCGACCCCTGTGTTCTGCTTTATTTTTCTTTACCGTCCATGGGATGTCTCTGACTTTATTATGTGTTTATTTTTTTTGTCCCTAGAATATATTTACATGAAGGTAGAGATTTTTCCTTTTTCTTTCTTCCCTGACACATGCATGTCCTCTTCTTTCTCTACTGTCGTAGCCCTGGAATCTAGAACAGTGCCTGGCAAATAGAGGGAACTCAATAAATATTTGTTGAAAGAAAAAAAAATGAATGAATCCTGTGTGAGAACCTGACTGGGTGGTTAAAGAATGACATAATGTTAACTTAAAATTTTTTTTACTACTTTCTTTTTTTAAAATATTTTTACTAATTTTTTTACTACTTTATTGAAGTAAATATTTAAATTGTACAACGTATTGATTTTTGTCATGGAACACTTCCATGACATTGCCAGTATCAACACACCAACGTTTCTACTCTCTATGTCTCTCTGTACTGCCATGCAATCTTTCCCTCTGCTCATGTCCCCAGGCATATACTGATTTGCTGTCACTGTGGAACCACACAGTATGTCTGCTCTCTTTTTCCTCTAGATTCTTCCACTAAGTCTAAAGATTTGAAGTTTATCCACTGTTGTATATATTTGTTTGTGCTTTTTGTTTCTTTTTATTGAGTTATATTCCAAAACATAGATGTACATTTTGTTTACCTGTTCACCTGTTAATGAATATCTGTTTTGTTTTTAGTTTTTGGGTATTACAAAAAAAGGTGCCATGAAAATTCAGATACATGTTGTTATGTGCACAAAAGCTATTGTTTCTCTTGGGTGAAAAAACCCAAAGAATGGAGTGGCTAAGTCATATGGCAGGTGTATATTTAACTTCTAAAGAAATGACATATTTCCTGAAGTACTTGTACCATTTTTGCGTTCCCACCTTTAGCATATGATTTGGTTGCTCCACATACTCCATAAGGCCAGTCTTTTTATTTTAGCTATTCCAGTGGTGTTTTTTGTGCTTATTTCTTAGGGCTTCTCATTTGTATTCCCCTGACAACTAATGGATTAAGCATCTTTTTATATGTGTGTTTGTAAATTGTCTATCTTGTTTTATGAAGTGACTCTCCAAACATTTTTGCCAATATTTTTTATTGGTTTGTCTTCTCATTATGTTTTAAAAGTTCTTTAAATATTTGGAATACAAATCCTACACATGTGAATATTTTCACCCATTCTGTAGGTTGCTTTTTTTTTTTTTTTAAGATTTTATTTATTTATTTGACAGGCAGAGATCACAAGTAGGCAGAGAGGCAGGAAGAGAGAGGAGGGGGCAGGCAGGCTTCCTGCTGAGCAGAGAGCCCGATGCAGGGCTCCATCCCAGGACCCTGGGATCATGACCTGAGCCGAAGGCAGAGGCTTTAACCCACTGAGCCACCCAGGCGCCCCTGTAGGTTGCTTTTTTAAAAAGTTGCTTAGTGGTGTCTTTCGAAGAGCAAAGTATTTGAATTTTAATCAAGTACAACTATCAGTTTTTTTTCTTTTATGGTGTACTCTTTGTGTACTATTTTAGTATCTTGCCTACCTTATTTTCTCCTAGAAATTTTATAGTTTTAGCTTTATATTTAGGCATATTGTCCATTTAAGTTAATTATTATATATTGTGTGAGATAAGAATTGATACTAATTTTTTTTCACATACAAAACCTGTACTATTTTCAGCACCATTTAGAAGAATTTCCTGCCTCCTTTCAATGGCTTTGTCACCTTTGTCGAAAATCAATCACATAGATGGGTCTATTTATGGATTCTCCCTCTATTCACTTATATATCGGTCTATGTTTCCACCAATCCCCACCTGTTAATATGTTGGGTTTTATATTTTAACTTTGTGACCTGTGACCTTGTTGATTTTACTTATTAGTTCTAGTAGGTGCTTGGTGGATTCATTGAAGTTTTCTACGTCAACAGTTACATGAACAACAATGGATAGTTATACTTTTCCTTTCCAATCTGTGTGCTTTTTCTCCCTTTTTCTTTTCCTTGACATATTCCAATGGCTAGGACTTATGATATAATGTTTAAGAAAAGTGGTGAGAGCAAGCATGTTACCATTAGTTTTTCATAATTAGTTACCTTTACTGAAGGCTTTTCGTAAGTGCTCTTTATCAGAATGGTAAAATTTCTTCTTCCCAGACTGCTAAGTTTTTATTATGAAGGAGTGTTGAACTTTGTCACATACTTTCCTTCACTTTTTAAAACAATTATGTAGTTTTTATTCTTCGTTATGTGTATATGGTTAATTATATTGATGGATTTTCAGATGATAAACCAACCTTGCATGCCTAGGATAAATCCCAATTTTCTGTAGTTCTAGTTCAATTTTTATCACTTATAAGTATATATTTTAATAATAACAGAGCAATTAGATATGATCATTTAAATCTTTATTGCATCTTTAATATTTCCCACTAAAAAAATTAATGAAGTAAGGAAGTAAAGAAGGGAGGAAGTGGGGAGAATGATAATGATGACATTAGTTGAAGGAATTTTCAGTTCTTGGTGGACTGGGTTCCTACTTCAATATTGATGAGGATTCTATAATTATTCCCAGCTCAGAGGAGAGGTGAAGATTTTCAAAATAAAGAAATAAGAAAATGTTTGAGGAGTGTGTGTAATTTTATAAGAATGCTGTTATTTCTTCAGATTCAGAATACAAACTTAATAGATTACTTTTTCCATCAATTTGGATCCAGGGAAAATCAAGAGAAAAATGCAGGGAGCTATCTAAATTTAATCTATTCATCGGCAAAAACAATCCATTTATGAAGGGTTATAATGTCATGAACAATAAACTAAAAATGACAATCCACTTATGCATAATAATTTTAATGTAAAAAGAAATAAGAACAAAAAATAATATGGTATCAATTTCTTTACTGTAAGGCACACCATAAGCAATTATTCAAAAGATATATATTATACCAATTGTTTAGACATTTCTTTTTGTTGTTGCTTAAACATTTCTTAATGATAATTTGTAACAATATATAATCAAAGTGAACTAAGTTTCTTTTTATCTCCCACCTTCCAGCATTCAATTCCAGGTCCACCTCAGACCTTCTTATTTAACATATAGATTAGTGTAATTACTAGTACAATTATTTAGACTACAGTTGAACTGGTGTTCCTTTTCCTGTATATCTTGTGTGATACTACTTTTAGGTTAATGTTTTTTATTCCCCACTGTGATCATTTGCTTTATCGCTCAGAAATATGTACTCAAAAAACATTCCAAATGATAAAAACTGAAACAATACAGATATAGGACATAATCCACGTATGACAAATAAATGATACTGCTGATGTTACTAAAAATATACTTTTGTATTTGAAGAGTCCAGACATTTCTTAAGCTTCTGAAATTGCTTGCTCTTATTCTCAGGAAATCCAAAGACCATTCCAGGGTGAACGTGGAGAACCCATGACTGGTCCTATCACATCGAACTGTACTCGCATGTTCAAAAGTAAGCAGAGGTAAACCTAAATTAAATCCAACAGTGTTTTCCCATTTTTGACTCTAGAATACATTATTCTAATGGGAATCATTCTATTTGTTTAGGTCAGTCATATGGATCCATTCCAACCTCTCATATTTATTACCATCCAGCATGGTGATTAAAGTGTAAAAGGAACCCTAAGTGGTCTTCAGGTGAAAGGTGAATTTGCTTGCCATACCAAAAATACTTGACAGAGTTCATGAGTGCCCCTACAAATGTGCCTGAAAGGAAACTACCAAAAATTCTTCCATGTGGCATAGGTCATGATGATAAATATAGAATTAGAAGATTTTTAGCAGGGGTGTTTTTCTGTCTAAGTTCTCATGAGGGCAATCCAACAGGTGAAAGGCCAACTTAATTGCAGCAAAATATTTACTTTATGAGTCAAGGTTGTTTCTGACGGTCATTCATGGGATAATGCATACCGCCAACAAGGAAGCTGTGCTTGTTAAAGTAGCAAAAAGAGAGGTATTTCCATTGTGTGGCCATACCTCAGACCACCAAGTGAGCAGATAGAAGGACTACTGATAGCCAAGTCAGAGGTCCAAATCCTCGCTCCATCATTAGCAGCAGGGAAAAGTCCTGGACCTCACAGGATCCACCCTTGGAAGATGGGGTAATAATATGAGCTGCTTTTGAGGCCTGTTGGGAAGACTGAATTAATTAATAGGTTAAGTACTTAGAATTGTTCCTGGTATAAGAACTGTGCCATAAATGTTATTCAATAACTACACTTGAAAAACTAGCAAGCAATAAAAACGTGAAGCATGAAATGCACACACATAGTTATGCAACATTTCAAGGATTACAGTACTTTGATGAATTTATAAATACATTATCTCATTTGTATGCATTTTTAAACATTTCATAGATAATACTGCTATTTCACATTCTACATTGAGAGGCTTCCAGCATCTTTCCTGAGAAAATGTTTACAGTCATATGCCCGAGAGGATGATCAAAAGGCTTACAAGTAATTCACCCGTTGGTGGGGCTAAGGCTGCCCATTATTCTTTTAGCTCAAGGGTTTTCTTTTCTGAGTGTCAGCATTTTTGCATTTCTGCAAATCAGAGTCTGGTTTTCCTCATAGCAATGACAAACTTCCCCTGTGATGAATGCCTGTATCAAAATGTAAATACCCTTTCACAAAAGCCCTGGACATTTAATTCCAACTTATGAATTCAGCATCTTCCTGGCTGCAGACAGTAGCCACTGTTCCTCTAAGCCGGTAATATATACATTTTTATGGAGGTATGAGCTGACAGCATTGTGTTTCTATTCTTCCTTCCAAATATTTGTGTAGATAATATAACGAATCTTGAAAAGAAAATTAGTCACGAAGCCAGAGTCACAAGCTCCATTTATTTGTACTTAGGGTTGTCTCCAGCAACCAATTTTCAATCCCAGTTGAAGAACTATGGCTTCCTAAGGCGTGGTGGGATGCCATGATTCTCAGTTTTGGAGGGTTATGTGGGTTGGAGAATTCGCTAAAAAGAACCTACTCCTCCTGTCCATAATGCAGTAGAGACTAACTCTCCCATGAACACTGGGTCAGGAGATGAATTCATGTTGAGAATTTTTTTTATTATCCAAAGCTAACTTTAAAATGGAATATTTACTCAGACACACATACACTCTTCCATTTCTATACATAAAAACCACTATCAAAAATTCATCGTTGACAACATTAAACCACTCCTTTCAGCAAAAATCTGCAAGAAAGATTCAGATCTTTTTTTAAATTTAAAGCAAAATTCCTCTTCCATCGAAAGCCCCTGGTGTCTTCACCCATTTAGTAAGTTTTGAAGAAAGAGTTCCTTCCCTTGAATATACATTTGTTTGATTTTCTGGAATGTCATCTTCCCGCAAAGCTGTTGATGTATAGTAAATTCCACTGAATGCTGGCAGTGAGCCATTTCAACATGAAAGTTTACGCTGTGTTTCAAGGAATAAATAAGACTCATGCAGCAATCTTTCTCATTCAGGTCTTCAGCCAGTCGGCTCATTTCCGGAGCTTAATCAACATCACATAGGGCGTCGTGTTGACAGTCTTCAATTCACTATAGAAAAGACCATAAAATTACCAAAACCGAGCACTTTTAGATTTTAGTGATGTAAGTGCTGTATCGCCACCATTACCATCTCCACCGCCGCTCTACTACCCAGTAGGAGAACAAGAGTGAGGAAGAGGGAGGGCAGCTGAGAGAGAATGAGAGCCTGTATCATCTGCCATCCCACACAGTGAAGACATGCACTGCTCTGACTTGGAGACAGGAAGTAAATCAACGCTTCTGCCAGGACATTTTTAGTTCCGTGGGCTTCTCAGTCTGAACTTCTCTCTTAAACTGTGTGAGTCTAGTATTTAAAATATATATGCATGTATATATGTTCACACACACATGCAGACATATACACACACATGCATGCTTCTATGTGTGTTCTGTTGTTGTTATCTAAGAACATGACCCTGAATCTCCAGCAAACACTTCTTCCGGTGTTCGAGAAAAATCTTGATGGTTTTTTTTTTTTTCCAAAGATTCCATTTATCTACTTGACAGACAGAGATCACAAGCAGGCAGAGAGGCAGGCAGAGAGAGAGGAGGAAGCAGGCTCCCCGCAGAGCAGAGAGCCCGACGTGGGGCTCGATCCCAGTACCCTGAGATCATGACCCGAGCCAAAGGCAGCGGCTTAATCCACTGAGCCACCCAGGTGCCCCAACATCTCAATGTTCTAATGCTCAAGGGAAACACCTTGCTTTTTAGTACTTACTGAGATATATAGAACTACATTTTATGGATGATTAAAGAGATTTGCCTGGATTACTCTTTAAATGTACATGATTCCCCCCCCACCCCCCCCACTTAACAGCTACTTTCTACTCCAGTCTCTCCATTGAGTTATAATACCATTGCCTACGGGGAAACCCAGACTTCCCAAACCATGCTAACGCTTACATTCTCAAAGCAGCTGACTGGCCATATTTCATCTTACAAAGATGAGATCTACCAAGTCACAGGAAGAAAAAAAAAATCTCTAAAAGAACTTTGACAATTAATTTACTACAGCTAAAGCACTGGCAGTAGAAGTCATTCTTTCCAGCACCTTCCCTCTGTACCAGCTACAGTATCTTCATTCCATACTGGAGTAGTTATATTATAGAAACAACCAGCTTCTCCCTCCTCTACTCCACTCTGGGTGCATTCCCTACGGGGTCAGAACAGCTGAGAATGGCCACCATGCCTCACCACTCCCAAGGGGGCTGGTATCCGGTAAGGGAACAAAAAAAGCAATCACCTTCCTTTCCCTTGGAAAGTCATGCTTACCCTTCTATTCTGGACTCTTCATTTCTTCCCGCACTGAAGTGACTACTTCTCTCACTGTTTCTGAATCATGGGTATTTCACTTCCTCCTTTAATCTTCCTGGGGCTTAATTTCTTTTCTTTATTGGAAGTTGCAGGGCCAGTAGCCAAAAAGTTGATAACTTAGCATCTGGGAGCCCAATTCTAGAAGACTCCATTCAGAATGGCTTCATCTCATCTCTAATTACATATATCATTAGCAAAGTGAAGTAGGGCTGCGGGGAATTCTGAAAAGGGAGATGGATCAACCTGATTTCCTGGACTGATGTTAAACACAGCAGGCCTGATTTTCTACCTCAGGCACTGCAACAAGGAGAGTTTCAGAAAACAGGCTTTTGCCCTAGAGGGATTAGACTGGGAAATTCAAAAGCTGCTAGAACAGGAAGTTTTTAATCACTTTTTAAATGATTCATGTAATTACAGACTATGTTTTCTTTTAAGTGATAATTTCATAGAGTATTATGGAAATAACATTGGAGCCCAGAAGTCTTTTTTTTTTTTTTTTACAACTTGTTATTTTACCGCTAGAAAGTGAGTGATGATTTCAACCATCATTTTGATTGCTGTCCTGGGCCATTATCATTGCTTGATTCAGTCATTATTAAGTAGTTACTGAAGACATTTGCCCTTAGCAATGCAGGAAATAAAGGAACTATTCCTACCTTCTTAGCATTGACAATCTACTGGTTTGAGATACAGACGTGGGCATCGATGCTACAGAGCACAGGAGTTAATGGAGAAACAAGGACAATAGAAAAGAAACGATGTGTGCTGCTTGGAGAAAGTGTTGGAGCCAAGACTAAGCTGTTTCATGGCACAAAGCAAGAAAAGATATCTAAATTTATTCACTCATTTATTCAGTAAGTATTTCTATGTTAGGCTTTGAGGGTTCAATGATGAACAAGTAACACAGGTCTTCTTCTCAAGAACTGGGAAACACAGTAAACCAACGACTATATAAGTATTAATAGATTGGAATATTTCTCCAATGGGATAAACGTCAACATTCTTGAATGTATGTCCAACAGAAGCTGTGAAAGCAGATGGTGATGGGGGAAGGAGACAGACTTACCTTGTAGAGACAGACTTAGATACAGTTGTCCTAGGTGTTTCAGACCAAAGTGCCACTTTGGTTTTTAGTTCTTTATTCTACAGTTGAAAAAAAAAATGTACAGAGATCACAAAGGTAGCACATTCATTAGCCACATGCTTAATGCTTCTGATCAACCCACCACCTACGTCCCTCCTTGGCAGTAAGCTTGTTGTTTCGGGCACTCTATTAGAATGCAGAATGTAGCCAATTGAGAGTCCCTTATGATCTCTGAAATTACAAACACATCTTGAAAAGTGCATAATTCTCCATGAGATTAAAATAGAGTAGTCTACGTGAGCTTCCGAAATTTAACAGCTGAAATATGTTCTATTTCACATAGACAGATGCAAAAAACTTCATAAAATACTTTGTTAAAGAACCTTGTTAAAGACACCCACGATATTGATTACATTTGTCATTCTTGGGCAATCTCTTGATTATAAACTCCATGAAAATAACACCATCTGTTCTTTACTATAGAGTTCACGGCATTTTTAGCCTCCATCCTCCCACTGAAGCCTCAGATTCTTGAGCTCTATACTAGTGGTAAATGATACACATCTTGCCTATCATGTATTGGTTGTTGAAGGAAACAAATCTCATATGACCATAAATATTTCAAATCTGGGCGCACTCTCATAATTCCAGGAGACAATTCAATAGCTGATAATGAGGAAGGCAAGAGTTTAAAGTTCCCAGGCACAAATCCTAGCCACTCAGTAGCTATGTAACCTCACTTAGTTACCTAAACTCTCTGGGCCCAATTTCCTCATCTGTAGGATAGAATCATAGTCTCTTCAGTATGTTCTCAGCTCAGTGTATGGCACAGATTTTAAGACTTAAAGACAGTTAGTAATGATTTTCTAGTCCAAGTACCATTTTTATAGCTAAAAACTGAGATCCAAAGAGCTTAAGTGCCCCACATTTTGTTCATGGCAGAACTCAGGTTCAGAGTCGGGTCCTACCAGTCCAGAGCCAACGCTTCCCCTATAGCAGGGCCACACCAAGCACATTCATTTCACAGATTAGGAACATGAGACTTAAAACAGCGAAGGGTCATGCCCTTGGTCATGCCCAAGGTAGGGTTGTCAGTGGGCCACAACACTGCAGATCAGAAGTGTTTAAGTGATACACCAGGGTAGCAGGGGCTGGGGCTGGAAGGTAGCTGGGTGGGAGGCTAACAGGTAGAGCTATGGCTTCGAAAAGAACAGTAACACACCAGCTCCGATCCCTAGTAGGAAACTCAGGAGTTAAAGTGTCATATAATTGAAGTTAAAAAGGTATTTCCTAAAAGTCCACCAGATGATTTAAAGTAAGCCAACACCAAAATGCATGGTTTGGGGAAATAGATGTTAGAATTTTGATGGAAGCAAGAGAGTTCATAATTATGAGTGCCAAGCAAATGTCTTTCTATACACCTTTTCCTTGATAACTTTTGCTCTTAGGCATATTAAATAAGGGCGGCAAATCTCAAATTGTTCAGGTTAACTTGTTTCTGATAACCCATTCTGTATAAATGTGCAGACTTTATGTAGGCCTGCCTCCAAATCCATGCTCTTTTCCCTGTAAGATGTTATTTTTCTGTAACCAGAGGAATTACCTCAACCTCTTTATATTACCAATAAGTAAATGGTGAGCCCCAGGAGGAATAGAGATTCAATGATTTCCAGAGGGATTTCAGATCTGATAAATATGAAACAGAAAAAAAAAACCTGTCAGGAAATTAATCAACAATTAGTCTACGGCAACCTTCCATCCATCCATCCATCTCTGCCATGTCTATGGCAGCAGGCCGGGAGAAGAGTGAGTGGGAAGAAGCACAAGAAAACATGGATCTCTCCCTCCAGTACACAGGATGCATAGTATAGTGGGGGTGATAAAACAAACATGTGAACATAAAAAATATAAATAAATAAAGGCAGTTCAGGAGAGGCCATAGGCATTAGGTAATTAATTACTAAATAGAAGGTATAACAGAAATCAGTGTGACAAGAACATTTGTCACATTTTCAAACACAAGGAGATTTCACCTGGACTGTGAAGACAAAGTGAAATGGCCTAGGTGGAAAAGAAGAGGAGAAAAGATTAAGGCAACAGTTCTTAAAGTGTGGTCTTGGGATATCAGCAATATCAGTATCACCCCGGAATCGGCTAGAATTACCGATCCTCAGTCTCCAGTGAGACCTACTGAGAAACCCAAGGTGGTCAAGGGATGTGCTTTTAGAAGCTCACCAGATGATTCTTACATCTGCTCAAGTTTGAGAGCCATTGGACTAAAGTACTCCTTTTCAGTGTTGGTTGTATATTGGAATTATGTGGAAAGACTTAAAGCTTTTTTTTTTTTTAAGATTTTATTTATTTATTTGACAGACAAAGATCACAAGAAAGCCGAGAGGCAAGCAGAAAGGGAGAGGGAGAAGAAGGCTCCCCGCTGAGCGGAGAGCCCGAATGCGGGGCTCGATCCCAGGACCCTGAGATCATGACCTGAGATGAAGGCAGAGGCTTTAACCCACTGAGCCACCAGGAGCCCAAAACTTCTGTTTTCTTTTTGTTTATTTGCTTTTTGTTTTAAGATTTTATCTATTTATTTGTCAGAGAGAGAGAGAGGGAGAGAGCACAAGCAGGCGAAGCAGCAGAGGGGGATGGAGAAGCAGGCTTCCTGCTGTGCAGGGAGCCTGATGTGGGACTTAATCCTAGAACCTCGGGATCAAGACCTAAGCTGAAGGCAGACGCTTAAAGGACTGAGCCACTCAGGCATCCCTCTATGGGGAGATTTAAAATCTACTCATGTTAGAGTTTCACCCCGGAGAATCTATTTAATTTGGTTGTAGTGTGGGTTCAAAAGTTTTCAAAACTCATGGGGCGCCTGGGCGGCTGTCAGTTAAGCATCTGACTCTTGGTTTCAGCTCAGGTCACGATAGCAGGATTGTGGGATTGAGCCCTGCTTCTGGCTCTCCGCTCAGCTGAGAATCTGCTTGAGACCTCTGCCCTTCTCCCCCCACACCTCCTTTTCTCTAAAATAAAATAAATAAAACCTTAAAATAAAAAGTTTCCAAGACTCCGCTGGTGATTCTAATGCACCACTTAGATGAAGGACTACTGGAGTAAGGAAAACAGAGACAAGATGTGGATTTTGCCCCTTCTTATCCCTCAGCATTTGTACTGCAGAGTAACTCAAAAATGGAGCAAAAATCTTCACACACAATGATCATTTCACTGCGATGTTTCAAGAGTTAAGCACTTAAGTCTCACGTAGGAAATGCACTTCAGATTTCATAAATTGATGATGAAGATGTTCCTTGTACAGTGGAGATCAAGCTAATACGCACTCCTAACAAGTGTAGGCACGTATCACAGGCCAAGGACATTGCTGAGAAAAACTCCTCTCTGTACAGTACTCTACAGGTTAGGAAGGGATAGGAATCACAACATCATTATGACAATGAATACAGGAATAAAAATAATCCAGCTGGACAATTATTTAAAGGCTATTGAGAGTTTTTCCAAAATAAACTCCTAGTTTCTCAAGTTGATGAGCATCAAATAACACAAAAGCATAAGAGGTATCATGTTAGACTGTCTTTATGTTCATTTATCTCAACTTCCTTGCTGATTTATTTCAGCTGCTAGATTTAGGTATTTATTTTTGATTTATGGACTTTTATAGATTTTCCTTTAATTAGAACAGCCATATCTGGGGCGCTTGGGTGGCTCAGTGGGTTAAGCTTCTGCCTTCGGCTCGGGTCATGATCTTGGGGTCCTGGGATTGAGTCCCATATTGGGCTCTCTGCTCATCGAGGAGCCTGTTTCCCCCTCTGCTTGCCTCTCTGCCTACTTGTGATCTCTCTCTGTCAAATAAATAAATAAAATCTTAAAAAAAAAACAACAGCCATATCTGTGAGTTTTATTACATCATTTCTTTACAAAACTACAAATCACTGACCAGAATATGTCTGCCATTATGATGACGGTATCCAAGAATATTTTCTTGATGTGGTTTTCCAAAAGAACCTAATTTTTGTACCCTTTCTGACAACACATTCTTGTTAAATTTAATTTTAAGGATCACAGTGAATATATAAAAAAAGGTAATCTTCAGTGTTCAGAAAATGGAGGAATTTCTGAAGATGCATTACCGTATCAGCAGGTCATTAGTGAGGAAGCTAGAAATGCATGAGATGTGAGAGGGAAAGTTAGAGATGAAAATGAAGGCGATAAAGATATGGCAAAAATAGAAAGGAAAGGGACCCCTGGGTGGCTCAGTTGGTTAAGCGGCTGCCTTCGGCTCAGGTCATGATCCCAGCGTCCTGGGATCGAGTCCCACATCAGGCTCCTTCCTCGGCAGGGAGCCTGCTTCTCCCTCTGCCTCTGCCTGCCACTCTGTCTGCCTGTGCTCGCTCCCTCTCTCTCTCTCTAAAAAAAAAAAAAAAAAATAGAAAGGAAAGTAAATAATTTTGGTAGAGTTAGGCAGAAATGTTCCAGTGATATTTTTTAGAAGTTTTAAAAACTTTAAAGTTGTTTTTGCTGTTGTTGTTTTAAAGGATATTGTTATTTGAGTGAATATATCTCCCTTCTGGAGAGGGAAAAAAAAACTTGCTAGGATAAAAAGAGAGCCACAGGAAAAAACTAATTGTTACCATGACTCAAGAAATTGGAAAATGGAAAACACCGTAATTTAGTGACTATGAAAATGACTAAAATAAATGTAAATGGTCAAATTTAACAACTCTTCATTTCTGAATATAAATCGTATACACACACGTATTTCACACATGTTTTTATGCACATGCACATACACACTTACCCCCCCAACACACACTTTAAATCACTCCAATAAATAGATTTTGTGTTGTCAATGGGGGGAGGGGAACATGTGCTTTCAAGACAATAAGAGTCAAATAAGTGATTTTGAACAAGTTTCTTAACTTCTTTGGAACTCAATTTAATCACTTACAAAATGGCAATAAGTAATAACTTTCTCCCAGAGTAGTTTTGAGGATTAAATAAAATGAAGCATGTAGCATGCCTAAAAAAGAAATGAATGTTTTTTTGGTATGGATGGTGCTGTCTGTGCAGTTTAGAAACACAGGTGATGTGTTTAAATGGGTCGTTCAAGCTTGGGTGACCATTTACCATAAATGGAATCAATTTAGCCTGTGATTTAATAGACTCCAAAATAGGCAGTGGTCTTAAATCTGCAAGTTAGCATACCCCTGCATAAATTATTTAAGAACTTCATAATAAAGCACTGACTAGGACCAGACCAGAAGTAGGTTAACCTTGGCTCAAACACTCACTAAGTTCAAGTACCTGGTCAAATATCACAGGTTCATAGATGCCCTTCCTGACTACCATTACTCTATAACTATCACATTGTCACATTCTATACTTTTCAGAGCCCTTGTCCCTCCCTAATTAAGTTGTTTATTTACTTGCTTATGTGTTTATTTTCTGTATCTTCAACTAAAGGATAAGCTGTCACAACCTAAACACATAAAACTGTTTCATGAATCAATTAAATTAACGCAGCCTGAACTTTTAAATCTGAAAAGGTCACTGTCAAACTCCTTGCTGTGAAGGAAAAGATTTATCTACTAAAGATAAGAAATTTTGAGAATATAAAGATATTCATCAGATACTGCTTTGTTTGAAGACTCTTTTATAAAAGAAAACATTAAAAAAAAAAACCAGACACTTGAATCAAGCTATGTACAGAGAATCTGAGACAGTATTGAGAGGTGTTTACACATCTCTGCCGAGTCTGCAGCCAACCAAGGAGTTCCCATGAAGGGAACAAATCTGTTGCTTTCTTACATATAACATTGAGTGGCTAATCAGCAATTATTTGCTGCATTTGGAAATATAGAAACAGAGCACAATAAAAACAAATATACTGTTCTGGTCTAACTATTAACCAAAAGACCAATTGGATAATGTATTGCACTTGGGCAATCTGAGTTAAGCTGGCAGCCAATTTAGGACTGTAACATTTGTTTTGGGAATGATATAAATAAACAGACACATCACATCTAAAGGACATAAAATTGGATTAAAAGCAGCAGTACCATTGATACCTTGATCCTGTGATGACAGCTGGCACTTAATTATATCTGGCCAGAACACAATGAAGGGAAAGCTCAGAGACAGATAACAATCTCTCCAATTAAAATGTGCGACCAATGTGCAACATGTAAAGCAGTAGGGCATTGGAGACCAAATAGGCAGATACACCATTGGAAGAGATTTCCAACATAAAAACTCAGCCTAGGATAATGAGCACTTCAGATTCATGAAGAAAGGCCAGACTTCTCAATAAAGTGAGATAACTATGAAGTTAGATCCCTACCTCACACCAAACTTCCTGATTTACACATAAACTTAGATTTAAATGAGATTCCCAGTCCAGAAAGGGAATCTGAGCACATGTGTTTGTCATCTCTCCCTTCTTCAGTTTTATTAAAATAATAACAAAGGATTTCTATGTATGTCAGTCCCTTAGTGATGAAGAGGGAAAAATATAAGACTATGAGCAGATCAGAAATATCAGGACTTAAAGGGACTGAAAGTGAGCAAAAAATTGACTGCAGAGGCAGCTGCATGTGGGGCTGTGGCTGCTGAGGGAGATGACTAATCAAGCAAAACCCTGAGAGAGAACACATTATCCTAAATCTGAAAAATGGATATACTTTGAGTTACCAATTCCACTTCTAAAAATTTATCTTAAGGAATGATCAGTGATGTTTGTATCAGTGATCAAATGATCAGTGATGTTTGTATAAATATGTTGAATTCATGATTTTTACAAAAGCAATACCAAAAAACAATCTAATGTCCAATAATAAGGACTGAGTTCATTTAATTACTGTATATCAACACAGTGGTTATTTTAAGAGATAACATAAATCTGATCTGATTGGTAAGCAAAGACTTCTTTTTATATTGTTATATATAGAAAAAAAAAACTCTTTGGCATGGTTTATGATCTAGCGCCTTCCTACATTTCCAATGTCATCCCATGCTATTTCACTCAACTAGATTAGAAGCACTCACAATGGCTCCCTGTCCCTCTTCCTGACAAGCCCTACCACCCAACTGTTCACTAAACTCAGATCAAAATTCATTGCCTTAGAGAGCTTCTTCCCACCCACCATGCTAAGTCCTCGATCCAGGTGTTGTCTGTTATCTTCTTCTTTCTTTGCAGAATGCTTCTATAATATTGCTAGTTACATGTTCATTTATGTGTCTCTCTCCCTCTCTAGACAGTCAATTCCAGAGTATGGGGTTCATGTCTTTTTTGCTCAATATTATTTTCCCAAACTTTGCCACTTCTCCACCTTAGTCAGTTCCAAAACTTATATGTCACAGTAGCCACTCAATAAGTACTTATAGAATTAACAACAAGATTGATGATGTGAACAAATGAGTGAAGCTTAAAAATGCAATGAAATGGGCATATATTATGCCAGTATAGTCTATATCTTTAATACATACACACAGATATGTAACAAGCAAATCGAGTCCCACAGAAATATAGATGGACACAACTGTGCAGAGTGATTACCCATGGACAACAAGTTTGCATGATTTTCTTTTTATATGTACTTATTCATATTTCCTAATTGGTACAGAATTAATGAATATATATTAGTTACATAAAAATAATATAAGAAAAAATATTTTATCAAGTAACATCTGCAACAACAACAAAAGGCACTAAGTACAAAAAGCAGTGAAGAAATCCCCATAGGGACATTTTTTGGGGGAGGAAGAGGCTCTAATGTGGTCTGAATCCCATCATCTGAGCCCCTTGATGTAAACTGACCAGCCATTACTGGGCACTTGAGTGGACATGAGTTTTGAGCCAATCATTCCCCCATCCCTGCTGCACAGAGTTGCAAGCATTGTCTTTCTCAAACACCTGTGTGTAACCTAAAGAAGGTGAACATCTAAGGAAAGCCTGAGGCTCAAAGGGCTCACCCTCCAGAACAGAGACAATGGGGGTCCTCTGGGAAGGGAGAAATGGCACACCATGGCTATGGTTACAGAATTTAAGATGTAAAACGATTTACAACCTCTTTATGTTTTGATGATCTGTTCCTTCTGTTTGGGAAAAGCTGAGAACGTGGTGGTGAGAGAAAAGGTGTGGCCGTGTGCTGGGGGCGTGGTCTATCCTGGGCGAGAAAAGCCCCCAAGGATGAGGAGGTGTCTGGTGGCAGAGCATCTCTGATTCCACAGGACAGGACAGCGTGGCAGGGGGACAAGCAGGAAGTCAAAATACTGCAGAATGAAGTAGAAAGGTGACCAGGTCCAGGGGGTCAGTGGTGAGTCTCTGACAGAGGCCGTGGGGCCAGAACTGAGCCTTGAGCCCAGGGGGAGGGGGCGGTGGCGTCTTTTGGCGCTGCAGCCGCAGTGGGCTTCGCTGCACTTGCTGGGAGGCCCGGTGCTGCCAAGCCTCGGTCTGCAGCCAAAAGCCTGTAAAGGGCTTCCCTAGTGTACAGGGGAACGCGTGAGCCTCTTATCACAGTAAATCATGAAGTGTTATGTTACATTTCAAAACGCTGAAAAATAAAATTACAAGAGGCTTCTTAAAGGGGTTGAGCCCTGAGGCAAAGTGTGCAAGCGATGATGGGGGTGAGTGGTGAAAAAGGAGGAAAGAGGACAACTCAGGGCGGGAAAGACACAGAGACGTAAGACAGCAAACCCCGCTATCTGGCCAGAGCTGAATTCACCCAAGATGGTCTTGACCCAGCTTCTAATTCAAGTCCACATGGAGAGATGTTCTTACCTGTTCCCCCAGGAGAGCAAGCATTCTGGAAAATTTGGGTGAACTTTTAACCGTTATTTAATATTAATAATTTAATATTATAAAATAATGTTTAATACTTCAATAATTTTTAGGAGTATCTCTCTACAAATCTATAATTTCTTATGCATAGAAGATGCACAGGCACACACATTCACAAAAAGACACTGACAGACACACACAGACACATGGACACTCATACATAGATACTCAGGCACAATCACACACACACGCGCCCACCCACATACAGATACACTGCGTCACCCTGGTACACCAGCAGAAGATTCATGCACAGGCTCACGGGTACACGGAGCACACACACACACACACGCGCGCGCGCGTTCACACACATTCACATTCACACTGAAATATACAACAGATTCCCTCCTTACCTGGGCTTCGAGTATATTAACTTTTTCCTTCAGGTTTTCAATTCTCTTATCTTGTTCTTTTATATTATTTTTTAATCCTTCCATCTAAGAATTAGGAAACATAATTGGAAAAATCTTGTCAGACAACAGGGAAGTTCCTTAAGTCAGAACCTGCACAAGTTTCTGTGGTCCACTCACATCCATCAAACAAAAAAAATTAAATCCCAAAGCACTGGTGGATTCCGTAGGTTATAGAAAATAGCAGGGCAAAGTGGCCCCTGGGGATGAGAGCATCAGGCAGTCCTAGTAAATGTTGTTATCTTTGGAAAACCTGTTTAAACCAAATTCAGCGGGCATGCCTCCTGTGGAAAGCAGCTTTGGCCATCCTTCTATGTTTCCAGCACGCAATGGATGCTTTCATACTGCAGAGGCAGAGGCTGGGGCCATCCCGCGAGACCACCAGCCAGCACGGGGAAGCGCCCCAACGCAGAGATCAGGTCAACCGAGGCATAATGAGGCGAGCCTGCTTTGCTGGGGAAGACAAGCATCTGCTAAAAACCAACATGGAACTGGGGAGGTAAAGTGAGGACCGAAAGAGAGCGGGAAGAGAGGAAACCCGTGGATTCTAAGGCTGATTGTGCCACTTCCGGCTCTGTCATTTAACTACTGTGAGCCTCCATGTCCTCCTTTGTAAAACGAGAATGTGGGATGCCCCCGAAGTCCTTCCTGGCTCCCAAGAGCCATGGTTCAATTCTCTGGCCTTTTGGTGAGGTCCTAGCCGAATGTTACATTTGTATCAGGAAGACATTGGAGTTATTCAAAATGATTCCTTTTGGAAACAAATACTCGGTAGTAAAAAATGAGTGAGGTCTGATTTTAGGTCTAAAGGACACAGACCAAACAAGATTAATAGATTTCTTGGAGTAAATTGTATGAGTTCACAACCCGCCGTCCATCTGGCTGCCACCACCATGACCTCCCCTCTTTCACCTGCCAGGATGTTCCCAGAGAATGGCCAGGTGACAGCGCTGTCCCCACACACCTACTAAGGAAATTTACTGTTTGTGAGGTTATAAAAACAGATCATTGCTTCCTCAGAAAGGACTGAATCTTCTAATCCAAAATCTTCTAAAGAACAGTGTACATTCTCTGGCTCAGAACACTTTTTAAAAAATCACTGAAACGGGATGCCTGGGTGGCTCAGTTGGTTAAGCGGCTGCCTTCAGCTCAGGTCATAATCCCGGAGTCCCGGGATCGAGTCCCGCATCGGGCTCCCAGCTCCATGGGGAGTCTGCTTCTCCCTCTGCCTCTGCCTGCCTCTCTGTCTGCCTGTGCTCGCGCTCTCTCTCTCTCTCTAACAAATAAATAAAAATAAAATCTTTAAAAAAAATAAAAAAAAATCACTGAAGCAACTAAGGAGCAGTTAAATACAATTTCCCAAGTATCTTCCTTGAGAGCACTACAGGCATTGGCAGACAGACTGAAGAAGGCATTGCAAACGGAGTCAGGTTGCACGGGAATAAAAAGGAAATGTCAGTGGGGAGAAAAATCTCACTGCTTGTGAAGGCTGGGCAAGCCGCCTGTATCCAGTCTTCTCCCTGTAAACATACCGTCTACCAGAGCAACACACTTGACTCATCTGACCTCCTGGATGACACTGCGCAGGTTCTGATGTTGGGAATGAATCACGAACTGCAGATGAGAGATCTGCTCCTGGAGAAGGGAAATCTCCATTTGGAGATTGTGGCAACTGGAAACGCAAAAAAAGAAAAAGAGATAAAGATGTGCTGAAGCCACCGATCACATCCAGGCTGCCAGGCTCTCCCCACACAGGACCCTGTTACTGGGCATCAAGTGGGAAAGATGCTGGGGGCCCCATGCCACGCAAGACACGGAAGATCGGGGCACCTGGGTGGCTCGGTTGTGAAACATCTGCCTTCAGCTCAGGTCATGATCCCAGAGTCCCGGGATCGAGTCCTGCATCTGGCTCCCTGCTCAGCGGGAAGCCTGCTTCTCCTTCTCCCACTTCCCCTGCTTGTGTTCCCTCTCTCTGTGTCTCCCTCTGTCAAATAAATAAAATCTTTAAAAAAAAAAAAAAAGACACGGAAGATCAACAGCCACAGAGTAGCGTCTGATGAATTCAGACAGGTCTTGAATGAGTATACCCATGCATGTCAAAAGCTCCCTCCCGCCCAGCTGAGCCTTCCCTCCCTCCAGGAGGGGCTTGAGTCAAACTGTACTGAGCAGATAAAGCACTCATGGAACTCAACAGTCTTGCCTAAAAGCACCCACACCCCCAGCACTCATCAGAATGCCCAGGTAATTACAGAAGGATAGTGGGGCCAGGACAAGGCAGGGCTAGGAATAGAGATTTTACATATAATAGGAAAACAATTTCCAATGATACAGAGTTAATGTATGTTGTGGATCGCCTGTGGTTGTCTTTTATAATTACGATTACAATTATTATTTTGGCATCCTGCTTTGGGTAATTCTACTACCTCTAACTAGGGCATAAAAAAAAAAAAAAGGAAATTAAATTTCAGCTAATGGTTGGAACCCACATTGACCAAGGTGAAAAAAGACAGATGAAGTTTGAATTTAGATTATTCATATTTTCCCGGAACTCCTTTTAGGTAACTGGCATTGATAATACAGCTTTTGACTGGCCAAGATTTTCTTCTTGCCAATACTACTGGAGTTTTGAGGTGGTGTGCATTGTGGCAAGCTCTCCAAACTTGGGAGCGTTGTGACTGGATTCACACAAGCTTCCTCAGCCTCGGTGTAACAGATAAAACAACTCTACCTGTATTACTTTACAAGGATATACTGTGGGCTTAAGGGGGTAAGAGAATATGCTTTTGGAAAATAAGCTTTTTTTACAGACCAATGTGTTAATATTTCTTTAGCTATTAAGGTTTTAGAATTAGTAGGCAACGTCCAATGCAATCGCAATTCTGATTTTTATAGCCTCTGCAAATATTGCAAAGGCCGTGGCTACTCATGTGACATTACAGAACATGTTCTCATCTGAAGGAAAAGAGAGTCTCATTTTGTTTCACATCATGTACTGAAACACTGCTTCTCAAACTTAATATGCATTGGAGGGTCTTATGAAATCATGAGGGATCTTGTTAAAATGCACAGCTGATCCAGCAGGCTGGGATAAGGCTTGAGATTCTGCATTTCCAATTGTCACCCGGTTGTTGCCAGTGAATGCGGTAACCTGTGCTTTGTGTAGCCCAGCACTGAACCACTAAAGTTGGTTCAATAACCTAAGTAGTATTCTCTGTCAAAGCCAAGTAATTTGCAGGTAACTTGCAATATTTAAGAAGGTCTTTTAATTTTTTCCCTTCTTTTGGTTTTGCATGACAGAACTTTAAAAATGGTTTGTTTTACTATAGAAAAAAAATTAATCTCTATGAAACCATAGAAATTCTTGCACAACTACATATATTGCATAACGATAACCATTATTATTTACTTACCCTATGGAATGAGATAAGTCATACTATAAAAATACTGTGCAATTACACAGAATATAAGTATAATGAGTATAAGAATAATGTAATTCATTATTGTTCATAGCATAAAAATTAGAACACTCTAAATGGTCATCAATAGAGGACTAACTAAACTAATTATGCTATATCTGTACCACTTTGATTGTGCATATACATATATATCACAAGCATAGACCAACAGACTTGATTTGTATCCAAGACGATTCTGCAGAATGTTATAAAAAAAGGATGACCCTTTCAATCAATGGTACTGAGACAACTTTATATTCATATAAAAAAAGACTATGAAAATTAATCCTACACTCACCTCATAAGAAAAATAAATTCCATGTAGATTGTAAATAAAGCTGGGGCCCAACAGACTTTCAGAAAATAATATAAAAGAACATCCTCACGAATGTGCAATAGGTGAAGATTTATTAACATAGAACTCAAAACAGTATCAAGCACAAAGGGAAAGACTGGAGTCATCAAATAAGAGGGAACTGGATAGCCTCAGAACATCGGTAGTTCAAATGATTAATAAAGGCATTGTGCCCAGAATATCTAAGGATACATCTACTGATCAATACGACAGATACCCCAGTAGAAAAATTAGAAAGGGACTAGAGATCCCGTACACACCCACAGAATGAATTGAGGATGTACAGATCAGAACAGCAAAGAAGGCAAATAGAAGTGTGCCCACCGCTCAGCACAGTCTCGTGCTGAGACTGAACTGCTCCAGGGAGGAGCGAAAAAGGAGAGCAGTAGGGAGGAGGCAGCCACATTTGGGACTTCCCTGGGAAATAGGGAGAAAGAACTCAGGATGCCTTCGAGAGGCATGCTGGCTTTGAATACTCAGACTATTCATGAGCCCATAAGAAAATTAAATTGTTTTAATTTATAAAAATGTTAACGATGAATATTCATAATGGTCTTGTTGTGTCCTATGATGACCCAGAACTCAGACCAGAAGGGAAAAAAGGATGGCTTTAGAAAGATGGAGTGGGGGCGCCTGGGCAGCTCAGTCCTTAAGCCTCTGCCTTCTGCTCAGTTCAGGTCATGATCTTAGGGTCCTGGGATCGAGCCCCTCATCGGGCTCCCTGCTCAGTAAGAAGGCTGCTTCTCACTTTCCCACTCCCCCTGCTTGTGACCCCTCCCTTGCTGTGTCTCTCTCTGTCAAATAAATAAAGAAAATCTTTAAAAAAAAAAAAAGAAAAAAGATGGGGTGGGTAGATGTTATGCTCCTCAAAATACAAAGCTCTAAAGATTTCCCCATGTAGTCTGTGATGGTATGACCACAGAAGTCACTGTAGATAAACAGGAATCTGAAATAGGTCTCAAGATGGAAGAAAATAATTTCTAGATGCACTCTTGAAAACACGGCTGTCAGACTTATCTGTATTAGTATACTAGAACGGGGACTAACAGATGTTGCAGAGATTCTCTCCTAGGATTGTTCAATAAATACGAAACTAGTCACCCATTTAAGGTCTTTAAATGTGAGACTATCCTGAAATAAATTGCCACTTGAGCTCCCTTCGTCTCTGCTCTTTATCTTTTTGTTAAAGCAACTCTGTCTTAATAAAGAGGTACTAAAGCAAAACCAGCAGGAAGAAAACATTACAAAGGTCAGGCCTAGAAAAGGGTACAGAGCCCTTCTAACAGATGTCTAATCCATGCTCTGCCTCCCAATGTCTCCATATAAATATACAGTACAAGCTGAAATTAGAAGAGAATCGAAAATCTTAACTTTGGGAAGACATAGACGTGTTTTTCCTATCCTTCGCATTGAGTACAACCAAAAACCTAGAGATTATATGCAAACAAACACAAGAAGGCTCTGACAGGTGGAGAGAAGGCAGACCAGTTTAGGATCTTGGAACCCAAGGCACAACAAAATGGTGAGTTCCCTGGGTTTTCTTTTTGCCTCATATATCCCACAGTTGGAGCTGAAAAAGTCTGTAGTCTGGGAATGCCAAAGAGAGCAAACAAGAAAGCCCCCATCAACAAGAGAGGAAAATCTTGGCCCTATTCTGAGGAAGGGAATCCAGGATCCTCTCTCCATTCGGCACTGAGGGAGAGCTCACAGAGCACCATTTCCGATATTCTTCCTTTGAGATTCCTTATAGTTCAAGAGAGAAGGTCTATCCTATCTTTCACTTGCAGACATGGGAAAACAAATGGCTTAGCCTTTAGTCATACGGGATGATCGCAGCGTAAGTACTTGGCAAGAAACCTCCCCTCGATCACTCTGATGACCAGTGTCGAAAACACTTAGTCAAAGGAAATTGAATGAAGGGAGGGTTCTCTACCCATTCATCGGGATGCTCTAACAATCTATACCATCAGACTGCAGCATTATTCAACCACACCGTACCTTACCCTCTGCTCTGCACTGTTCTAATGGCTTTGACTTCATTGTTTTCTGGCATCAGGCTATCCTTCTTTAAAGGATTTTTCTGAGGGTCAGCTCCTGAGCTTCTCCAAAGGAATAACTCTAAAACGGACCCTTGTGTTTGTTTGTGATGTCACAGGGCAGAGAGACAAGCTGGGAAACTGCCTTCTGCTCATAGACGCACAGAGGAATTAGGAAACCAGTCTGAGGAAAGCCTCCGGAGGTCTCCAGAAATGAAAGAAGGTCAAATCTCTTTTATAGCAAATGAGCACAGACTGCTGTGAGATTTCTGGAGCCCAAACTCCCACCTCTTACAACTTCTGAAAGGCTGTATAATCGCTTCACCATCTAGAAGTTCAGTTTCCTCCCTGAAGAGTTGATGAAAGGATTAAATTCAATAAGGTGCCTGGGTTACTCTATAAACAGCAAGGCACAATACTGGTGTTGGTTAGTAGCTACGGTGGTACAAATACAGAGTCAACCTCGTTTTCCTGAGATGCTTCTGCCAAATATCTTAACTCTCATTAAAAGTAATTATGGAGATTAGCATAGTATAATTATATGTTCATATCCATATGCAAAAAAACCCTGTCATTTTCTCCTGAATTATAGAATACCTAAAAGTCATCATTTTTAGAGATGCTTTTTAATATTAGAAATGCCAGGTTAGAACATAGTAAATCTTTTCATCAAAATGGCAGAGAGTCATGGCACCTTTCAAACTGGCCATCTTGCCCAAGGGAAATTTAGTCACCCAGAACCCCTTGCTCAGAGGAGGAGCTCCAGGCTATTTTGGGGGGAAGTCCCCCTGTAGGTGCCTGCCAAAAGGCCGTTGGTTTGATGACAATGTAGGACTCTGGTGAACATGAGCCATCTGCCCAATACAGGAAGTGGTATTAGGCCCACAGACTCTTTCCTCTGCAATTTGAAAGGAAAATGAATATAAGCCAGCTGGAGAAAACCACCAAGAAAAGTTAATAAGTCACCCAGGAAAAACAAAGAACAAGAAAGAGCAAAACTGTACAAATACACATAACTGAACAGGAACAACAAAATCATCTGGTTTTTAAAAACCCTTTAGGTGCTGAAGGGTGGTCCTCCTGCCTTCCCATGAGATGCATCTTCTTTACGGCCATATCTGTTTAATCTTCATCTGCCCAGGAATCTTCTTATTTGTGGTAGCTTAACCAACTCTCTATTGCTTTAACCAAAGAGCCCGACTCCTACTGATTCCATTTTCTTGTCACTTCGCAGAGTGAATATCTCTACACACAGACAAATAATAAGTAAGATAAATATTTGTGATGCCTACAATCTATGAAAATTACATAAGCCTGGATGTTCAAACACCTTTCTAGAAACACAAAACATTCATTTCCCTTAAGACATTTCTAAATCCTCCCTAAGAGCTTTCTGAGAATTCCCTATAACAACTGTTCGTATATAATAGAACAGAAAGAATAGTTCAGTTTGGGTTTTAAAATGGTTGCATTTTTGGCTCAAAGACTGACAAAAACCCTGTTATCAATAAAAATCACTTTTAAAGAAAAAAAAATCAGACTCAGATTGTCTGGGCTCTTGATGGAAAGCATATTGTAGCAGCCAGTCGCTCTGCTGCACGGATAGGCTGTCTTTCGGAAAGAAAAAAAAAGAAAACACAACATAATCCACAGATGTACCTAGAGTTAAGTTATGAGCATATGCAAGTGATTCTGAAGACCTACGGATGTCGTCCACAGTACTTTCTTCATCTTCTACAGAGATGCACAGTGCTACCTGCCCTCTTAGAAAGCCACCTCCTGGGGCTACATGTTTGTTCACAAGGAAGAATATGGGTAAATGAACATCAGTGGTATTCCAGCGTGTTCTGAATATGGAAATGCAATCGTCGGGGTCAGCCCAGGTCTGGACTTTGGCGTATGTGGTCCACTACATGAACATGACCCAGACAGAAGTCAGAAGCTTTTGAGAGATGAGAAGAGAAAGAGAGATCATTAGAAAGGAAAGAGAAACAGGGAAAAAAAAAATCAAAGATCAAGAGAGAAGGATATTTGAGTATATATGATTGAATAAGTGAGAATAAGAATTTGTAACTTCTGAGGCTCATCAGAGTGCTTGATATCCTAGGAAGCAATAGTTCCAGATGGATACAATAAGACCTCAAAATGGGCTTGACTTTGAACATTATATCAGAACCTATAGCCACAGTGCCAGGTTCAGAATGAGAAGGGAAGGGAAGGAAAGGGAAGGGAAGGGAAGGGTAGGGAAGGGAAGGGAAGCGGGGGTAGTGAGGAAATTTTATATGTGATGAGTATTACATGATGTTCCACAGAATTTTTCTAAGCACCATGAAGTAATCCAACACTTGGGTGGTACCCACGGTCCACGCCCATACTCGGGACTAGAACAGCTGAATTACGAGTATTCGGAAATAAGTCCAAAGAACTAAGAATGCATTCAGAGAAGTTCCTTCATACTCTGCAAAGTTGGGGAGCACTGTAAAAGGATCTGACAGTTCCGCTGGAGGGCTAGGCACTTTGCTACAGGCTACAGCTGAGACCCTTTAACAAACTCAGAAGCATTAGGAGGGAATGAAACATCCTCTTGAACACCCCTGTCAACAGGGAAGGGACAGGCTCACTCATTCTTCAGGAGGACTGACCCTGACCTAGTTTCCCAGTACCTCCAGGGAACTCTGCCCAGTGGGAGGGAGGGGAGGCACGTGGCTATTCATATTAAGAAATCTCCCTTTGTCCTGCCCTTTCAGCCCTCCGGTCTCCTTGGAAGGTGCTAGCAGAGAGGAAAGGTGTCAGGAACTGCTTTCTTTTTTTTTTTTTTTTAAAGTGTTTTTTTTTAAAGGGTTTATTTATTTATTTGTCAGATAGACAGCACACGAGTGAGCACAGGCAGACAGAGTGTCAGGCAGAGGCAGAAGGAGAAGCAGGCTCCCTGCTGAGCAAAGAGCCCGATGTGGGACTCGATCCCAGGACGCTGGGATCATGACCTGAGCCGAAGGCAGCTGCTTAACCAACTGAGCCACCCAGGCGCCCAGGAACTGCTTTCTTAAGGAGGGAGATTTGCAGACCTTTTAGCATACGCAGCACTGGATTTGAGTTGCAGTAGCTTGTTTTCCAAAGACCGCTTTTTTTCTAGCAGTGTTTTCTTTTCCTAGAAGAAAATAAAATACAATTTTATTCATTTCTGTGTGTGTGCGTGTACTAAGTCACCCTTGCAAACTGTTGGCAAAAGGCACTTCTTATAATATTAGAAAATATTTTTAAGCTAAAGAGCTCATTTCGGGTGGCACTGTTACCATCCAGCCCAGGGAGACCCAGCCAGCATCCTCCTGTGTGGTCTCCAAGTAGCTCAGTGACAGGTCAAGACGAGCTGTCCTCACTTCCCTCACCTGCCTGGAGAGGTTTTGCTCCTTCTCCACCCAGCTAAGGAAGTACACCTTGCTCAGTCGAACTCTGCCTCTCTCCATCCCACCCCATACAGGCTGGCAGCTCATCTCTCTAGGCATCCGCTCTCCCTCCATCCCACCTGCTTCTCCCACATTAGACCGAGTCGCTGGTATCCAAGCACACTATTGACCTACCTGCTGACATGGCATCTGCCAGAAAGTAGAAAAGTAGCAAATGAATTTTTAGTGAAGGAGCAAGGCCACAGGGAATAAAGTCGCTTCCTAGTTAGAATGGAAGAGAAATTTTGACACGGAAAGAGAAAACCTAAAAAAATACCTGAATATCATTATTAAACCAAATTCTTTCCGGTCAAAAGAAAAATAGTAATCCATGAAAAACCAAGCTGGGATGATTGTGGGTTGTTGTTGTTGTTGTTTTAATATTTGATGGCAAGAGAGGTTTTGACCCCGTTTACAGCGCTGTGTAAAACCATGCCTGCTGTAGTATTAGTGCGGGTAAATTACAAAATGTGGTGTTATCGAGCAAAAATATGGGAATCTCTTTGGACATGGGCCGACCTAATTTTGAAACTGTGACTGTAATAATTTTCGCCAGGGCTTTAACCTCTCTGGGCCTTATGTTTGTTAAGAAAAATTAGCCAAAACTTGGAAATCAAAACCCTCTATGAATTTAACGTCCTACTGGGTCACTGTTGAGTAACCAATCCTCATGCAGAATGTCTGTGTCTGACTTTATTGTTTACGATTTGATTAGAGCCCTGACTCTGTGAAGTCGTACATTCATTTGTAGATTTCTGCCTGGTAGAAAAGATAATCCCACAGGTTATGGTTTGATTGCCTTCAAAAATATGAACCAGTTTTGTATCTAATCTAGTAATCTGATCCTATATTCCTTTTTTCAAAATGCCTATAAATAGCCAGTTTCTCCAAATCTTCTATTTAAACCGGTTTTACCATCTTACTACTTCCCTTATTAATGAATGAGTTGAGTAAAATATCTGACATGTATTCATTCTATATGTTTTCGAGTCATGGTTTTTTAAAGTCATAACTTTTCGAATATCCCTAAAGTAGGGATAATGCTACCTATATTGAAACGGTTGGGATGGTTGGAGATAATATATGTGAAAGCCCCACACGCTTCTCTCGTACATATTAAGACCTCGATTTATAATAATTTGAAGGTGCCAAACACTTCCTGTCTTATGTGCTATCATTTTTTTAAGTTTATATTAATTTTTTTCAATTTTTTCTGTAGCATTCTTGTCACATACAGCAATCTAACTTGTGTTCCCTAGCTGTGTTCAACTTATTTTTGAGGGATCATGGGTATGCCTTGTAAGTTTATTATGATACTTGGATCATCCAAGAAATACATCACTGGTAATATATTTTGACTTTGTAGGGAGGAAAATGGTGTTTAACATCTTTCTTAATGGACTTACTATCCACGAATGGATCTTCATAACCAGGGTTCAAGCAGACTGGACAACTGGACAAGTAAGCATTTGACTCTGGCCAGGGTTCCAGCGTGGAGCCTGGACTCAATGCTTCCTCTCTGACAACACGGACAATCACACCATACGGGTTGGCAATTTTTCTCAGGGACAGTGTCTCGTGGAAAAGGAAAGGAGTTCACAGCACCACCCAGTGGGCAAAACACTCTTCCCAAAACTGCCCCTCTGGGGAGCTCAAGAGCTCCCTCACCCAACTGATCAAAGTGGAGTAGACATCAATTTAAACAATTGCTGTATGTTAACATCTAAATGATTTAGGAACCAAGTATATCACTTTTATCTGACGCCAGAGAAGATGGGGGCATAATGGAAAGCATGTTGAGCCGGTAACTGGAGGACAGTGGAATCGTTCCTGGTTCCCACTATCCTCATTTATAAAATGGTGATGAGGAAACTAGGTGGTCTCAAAAGCACCTCTGAGCTCTAAAATTCTAATAGAGCTAAATCAATGACACTGGAAAACAAATATGATGCAACAGAATTGCACTGCTAGCAAAAGGAACATATGCCGTATTAAAATGCTCTTATTGGACGTTTTTGCTGGCTTATCGCTGTGTTTACAGAATTCATTCTCACTGCATTCCTGATCAAAGTGGGACAGATGGTGAAGGTTTTAAGTAATGTGTTCATTACCAGACCTCATACCACTAATGGCTATTTACTGGAGCAGTGGCTTGTTCAAGTGAGTAGAAAATGAATCCTTCTCCAGGGACCACCCACTACCAGGGCAATATTTATCAACTTCTGTGTGGGTGTTCATTTTTAATTTTCATTTTCTTTCTGAACTCTTATCTTTCTCCTACTAATGCAGAAATCTAGAGTTACCCCTCCTCTCATTCTGATACACACCCCCTACCTGAGGAACCATTCATCACAGCCTTAAAAGTATTCTTGGTATTACCCTAAAATAAGAAGGTATTGCCAAGTTTTGCTCCTTATGGTTTAATTTGTTTGCTTATTTGTTTTACAGATACAACATCCCTTTTCAAAAACTCCTGCACAGTGCCCTTCCATCCATCCCCACCTACACCTCCCTGAGGTTCCAATAAACCCCACTCCGGGAAATTACTGAACTAGAATATTCTGGAAGCTTCCTGCATGGCCATGAACCATGGACAGCCAACCACTTACTTTGTCACAGAGCACCTAGGGACAGCCCACCATTA